>VXAC01003707.1:0-16589 GCA_013399225.1 Rhipidura dahli | reverse complement strand
GTTAAAACCACACCACAAAAAAAAAAAAAAAAAAAAAAAAAAAAAGCTAGCTTTCAAAGCTACATTTTTTGAATCAAGCTAATAACAAAGTAGAAAGTAGTTCATGTTGGCTGTTTTCCTCACATAGTCTTCAAAGCCTTTCAAATAATGACAGGAGTACTGCTTTGCTATGCATGAAAGAGCAAAACAAATAAAAATATCCTCCCTGAAAACCTCTGAATAGATCCCAGTCAATTTTCACATTAGTTAGCAAAGTTTGAATCCTACTTTATTTAAGTGCATGACAGTTTTGTTTATTTGCTCTAGTTGTTCTTGTTCCTCAGATCTTAAAGCTATGATTTTACCTTCTGAGGGCCAGATAGACTGAAAATCCGTGATTAAAGATGATTTTGTTGTTTTCTTGCACATGAATTCTTTGATTTAATCATTAACTTATGAAGCACTTCCATAGTTTCAAGCGTCTACCAGTAGTTAAACACAACTACAAATTATATTTTAATGGGTTCTCACTTTTTTAAGCAAGGGCTGATGATTTTAGGAACATATTCTGCTATGGTTTATCTTAAATATTATGAAACTATTTGAAATGCCAAAAGTGAAACAAGGAACTGATTTTCATCTATGATTTCAAATTCCTTCTTGGTCTGAACACACACATTCAAAATACACAAAAGCTTTCAATATAGCTTCATAGAGTTTGCTCAATCAGTAGGACATAAATGGACTTCAGTGGCCCAAAGTTTTGACTTCTCTGAGTTTCCTTTACACCATCAGTGAGCAGCTTGCACGATGTGTTACAGCTTTCAGTGGTTGCTAAGTAAGCAACGTGGAGTGTGCTGACCTGCTGGCTTCTTCTGTATAAAAACTAATAAATTAGTTAGAAACTCAAACTTCAGACATGTAACTTTGGATTAGTAAATCTGAAAGAGTGTGAGACCAGCAGAGGCTGTATCTCCCATGTATTTAAGGGCTAGGAACCATCAGAAGAACCCAGATAATGCTTTACAATGGTAGAAGCGCTGCACATGACTTGTAAGAACACTGTTTGTATGCCATGACTATGAGCAAAGAAACTTTGCTTTCATGTATTTCACATGAGAAAATTGTATGAACAAACAGAGTACTGTAGATTAGCCAAATTATTTTAAATTATTCTCTGGAGACTTCAAGAGTCATGGAAATTACTGGACTGACCTAAAGAGAATTGTGAAAAGAGAATATCTTTAAAAAAAAAATCAATTTCCATGTCTTTATTCCAGAAAATAAAAACTGAGGAAAGACAACTGAGCTAAGATTTAATAGACACTCCTAATGATAAAAAGAAGGAAATTTACAAAGTAATTTCAAATGCAAGACAAGATCACATTTATTCTTTAGAACTGTCCTAATTTTGTACCAGCTTACTAATGTTCACCTACAAACTTGTAATTACTGTCACGGCTTTCTCTTTCCTTGTATTAGTTATACCAACGGACAAGTATTTCAGTAGATATCTTTCACCAAAGACAGGAAGTAATTTTTACAAGAAATTATGTATATTTAAAAAAAAAAAAAGTGTCGTTTTGTCTGATTTCACTAATAATGCAGCAGAGTAATAGAAAAATACACTAGTCAGTAGCTTTTCTAAGGTATTTCCATTATCATTTCCATTACTGTTCTTATTAAGGTTACAGTTAAAAATTTTAAACAGCTACAGTTAATTATATTTAATTGGTGTATACATCTTGAAATTCATTTTTGTCCCTGTAGGAAACTAAATATTTCTGTTACTTATTATTCCTGCAGATATTATGATATTATTATTATACTGCATTTTTGTGCTATAGTTTGTGAATTGAACTATAGTTTTTGAAACTGTTGTTTCACACCCATCTCATGCAACCAGGAAACTGATATATGAGAGGAAAACCTAATCTTGCATAACCTCTATTACTATTTGAGTAGGCAAATAAGAATAACCAAAACATTGCACATAGCAAAAACTTCATCAACTATATGTCCATTGTACATTGTTTTCCATCTATTATGTCTTTCTGTCTTATGTATGTAAAAGAGAAAAACTGCATTTCAGTAGTGGTAGCAACAGAGGTAATAAAGAGTATTTCAATTTAACTTAAATACATATATATTTCACTTTTACAGATGGCTATGTTCTGAGAAGCAATTTAGTTCAGAAGTAAGTATAAAGTGATCTTTTTGAAAATTTTGATCTTATGCTTAAATTTGTTCTAAATGGTCTGGTAAAAAAAGGTGAAATGTAATTATTTTAGTCTGTCATTCTAAACTTGCAAATAGAGTTATTTTTACGGAATTACAATTTGTCAAAAATTAATCACATACATCCATGCAGAAAATTTGCCAGAGCCTCATTCTTCATTGCTTAGCCATAAACTCTGGTTAAACTATGAAAAATCACATACATTAAGCATTATTGGTACTAGACTCTATTACTGAACAGCAAGTTAATGTGATTAGGTGTACCAAAGCCTTTTTCAAATGTTTGACTAAAATGGACCAAATTTTCTTTAGGTTTATTTGTATTTCAGTCTTAGTGGGATAGAGATTTGACTCCGTGTTGCTCCAAATAATTGCATGGAGATCAGCAGTTTGGTTCTAATACAAAACTCCCATCAGACAAAGCCTTTCCATTTCTGTCAGGAGGCTTTTTATATTAGATCCTTAAATATCAAATCAGATCTCACTTTTAGAATTGCCACATTTAGAATTTAGAGGCATTTAACACACAAATATTTGAATTATATATATAAAGTCTTATTATCTTCTGAGGGCCTGTCCATGTATCTAAGTGACATATTTGAAAATTCCTATTCAGGGAGCACATATCTTTTATAGATGTTACCCAAATTCATTACCTAAAAAGCTGCACCTCCAAAACTATTATGTAATTGCTGAGTACTGAAACAAAAAGAATTTCAAGGGCATACTGATTGGGTTTTTTAATTAAATTTTTCTGGGGATCATTAAAAAAAATAGGTATTTAATTTCTTTATGGGAGTAACTCTGTGAGAATATATATGTAAAAATGTGATAAATAAAGCAGACTTTTAATAAAGCAACCCTTTCATGTTAGAAAAAAATATATCCAGGTCTACCCTTCCCTGAAAATACTTTGACCTGACCATCTTGCTCAACACTGTTCTGTTATCACAAAGGTTGTATTTTCCTAATTACCAAGTTGATTATTTGATAGATTGCCTGCACCATACTGCTACTGTATTTTGTATTTGCATGCAAATACTAATAGGTATCTGATGTCTCAATTTTTAAATATATTATTTGTCTTTTTTAATTTACAGTGATGGAGACATTTATGATGATATTGGTGACGGTATGTTGAACATTACAAGCAATACTTTAGTTATATTCAATTACAATAAATAACTTTATTAATATTAATATTGTGAAGTTGAGTACTACACAATATTAATATTTTTCCATTTTATTTCCATTTCAGATTGCATCTATGATAACGACTCTGAAGCTGAATTCTCTTGAAGTAACAACTCCACTGAAGATCAAACTCTAGTCTGGAATCCCACTTGTGAAAGCAAGAAGAGTCACAAACACTTATTGAAAGTTAATTGGCTGCTCTTTTAAATTACAATTAACCTTTTTCTAGGATTTCAGCCTTTTGTCCTCCAGTGCTTTGTACAAATTTGTATTGCCATTTAACTGAGCATTTAAAATTCAGGGAATATGAGCTAAAGTAAGGATTATAATTTTTCACTTCCTTTCCAGATTTCTGACAGTCCATGTAGAAACACTTCTTTAATTATCTAGTCCCAAAGAGGCCAGTTCATGTCTGTGAAGGGTATTAAGGACAACAATCCCTGGCAACAGGTTTTACTCTGTCTTTCACCTATTAAATACCAAAGACTGCCAGTCTGAGTAGGACAGTATTCTGAAAAAAAATTGTGATAACATCCTGTAGTGAAAACAAGAAATCAGAAGTGGGCATCAGAGAAGACAATACATCACTGACCTGCCATTCCAACTTCAATAGTGTTAGCTACACTGACATACACAGCCATGTTCCATTATTGCAAAAGTCTCATTTTCTGTGTTGTACTAATGACAGAATAGCATTCTATGAAATTTATTTGAAGTCTACTTTAGAGAATAATGTTCTACTCTATACTATAGTGTTGCTGAAAGTATACTCAGAACATTTAGCTTAAGATTTAATTTCTGTTTAGTTTGGAGATAAGTCATCACTATAGTAATATAGGTATTATAAGCTATAAACTGATCATAAACTTGCTGCAAATTACTTCTAGAACAAATATATAGGTACATTTATCACTATTTTGATAATCCCTTTTTTCCCTAAGTATTGTAGTTTAATACTAGATTTGGCTAAGAAAGAATAGAGAAATCAAGCATTTCCATGCTTATCCAGAGTAAAAACAACATTTATTCCCAAAGTTCATTTTTGATTCTGTTTTCTGAATGACTAAGTTGCAAATAAAAGCAAAGTCAACAGGTGACTCATAATAATAAATATCATTTGACCCTTATATATCAAAACTCACTGGAAATCAAAAGACATTTACAGTAAGCTCCCAATAAATAGGGTGAGTGTGTGCAAAAAATGGAGCATCTGTTGCTTTTGCTGTAGTGCAAGTTAATAAAGAACCCGTAACAACCAGTATGGCTGGATCAGTGTAAGCAGCTCCTTTTGATGATCGAGTCTCCTATAAACCTGAAAGGAAGTCAGGAGCACTGTGCAACATAACAAGTTTAGTTTATAAACATAAAAAAATGTCAGCTTTGTTAAGTCAGTAACTTTTAGTCTCACCTTCAGTAGAGCTGAGATTCCATCTTATAAAAGTGTCTTTTATTGCTGCTTCAAAATACAGTAAATCTCAAAGGAGGCATAACGCAGTGGGGATATCAAACGTAAAATTAAGAGATAGTAGCTTATAAGCTATTTTGTACTGTATGTAAAATCACTGATAGTATACTGAAAAGCTATATGCAAACTTGACTTTCTATTTGCTATTTCTCTTATCTATTTGCTATTCAACCAGCATCCAGGCATACAAATACCAATTTTATGTGTAAACATCAGCAGCAGCACCCAAATATAAAACATGACCACACATATTAAGTCCAATGAATGTGTCTGACTATTTGACTGTGTCCCTGCTAATGGATTATTTATTTTTCAGTGGCATTGAAGAGGCTGTCTGCATTAAATTAGTGATATGCCAAAGAACTGAGTGGGCATGCAGACAACTACAAAACTACATAGTTTTTCCATGTTCTTAGTGTTAATGTGTATAGGCACTGCAATTCGGTATTAATACGGACTAAATTTGTCATACAATACATTAAATCATCAAAAGAAATAAAATATACTTACGACTAAAACTCTACACATTGCTTGTTCAAATCAAATATAATGTGACTGCTGTGAGATGTTAATATAATTTTTTAAGGTATTATTAATTGAAAAATTACTGGCATTTTATCTTTTTACTATTTACCGATGCCATTTGTTGGATGCTTTTTTATTTCTTCTGAATAAAAGTATTTCTTCTGAATAAAGGGGTTTTTTAACAAGAAATGTGGGTATACTGTCTTCTGTCAAAGTAGAACTGTAGCTGAACAGTAACTTCTGAAAATTATCTAACTGAGCAGCTAACAGAGTGAAAATCAACTTTATTATTGTTGCCAAGACTGCACAAATGCAACGTGGCATTTGTTAGTAATTGCTACCCAGAAAATGAAATGTAAGCAGAAAATTTTCCAGACAGGAAAATCTATACTTAGGCAGTCTACATTCTAAGGGTTTCTCACCTGTAATTTATTCTAGTATCTTTTAAAAGACATAAAGAAAAGGAAAGTTGTTCACTTAATATTTTTCCATCTCTGAATTCATTCTATAATCCTGCAGTATTTGGTTATGCCTGCTAAAACAGTCGGCAGTGAAAACATCAAAATATTGACATAAAAATTAGGTTTCAGCATGAACATCCTAGTTAGGGTAAACAGAGCTGGTTTCCATCTGTGTTGTACCTCTGTGCTGTCCCAGTAAACAGCCTAAGCAAAACCAAAACTGGGAGGGCAAAAAAGACTTCTCTAATTCAGTAGCTTTATAACATTTCTCTGCTGTTACCGCAGGCTCCGGACTGAAGGAATGCAGCTGATCCCCTGCACATTCCTGTGTAAGAGGTTTATATTCTCGATCCACATAATTGCAGATCCCGTGGCTACCCCTCCCACAGTCATAACAAAATTTCTTCTATGTGTGATCCCTTTGCATAATCCGTCTTAACTGTAAAGATCAGTACTTTTAGTAAGAGCATGGAAATTCAGGGGAGGAATGTAGATTCTCTGTGGGAATTAGAACTTACCACTGCATTACTCTACAACAGACACAGTTGTAAGCACGTGTGCATAGGCATGTGTGCATCTCTGTGTGTGAGTATACTTTATGTATATATTAAAGCAACTTCTGAGAAAACTAATGGACCCATAAAAGGGTACCTTTATGACTCCTGTACAGCAGCCCCAGACTGCCCTACATGGAAAAGTTTTTGCATGTAGTGCAAAGAACTCAAATGCTAGGGCAGTCAATAGATGTGCTTGTATTTGCACAGCCTCTGTTCTGACTCCCTGTGTGGATTCATCGTTAACTGTGTGTGCAGTCTATAATTACATGATGGCTCAGTATTTTTTTCCACAGGATCCCCGCCTCATTTAGTGCATGGGCTGGATGAGAACTAACAGAAAGAGCAGTTGTTCAGCCCTGCTCGTTCAGTTTCTGGCCACTCCTTCATTTAGTGCAAATCTTCCTGAGCTTATGCTGCACCCAGAATTATTAGTTTCTCATGGCATTCATCACAATGATATCTCACGTTCCCTTGAATATGAATGGGTTTATCTTGTGAGAGAGGGAAACATTTTATCCCCATTTTAATGTGTGAAAGGAAGGCACAAACAGAGAACAATTTGTGGCACATATCCATTAATCCTGGATATAAAACCAAACCGCTAAAGCTAAATTAATTTTTTTTGTACTTTCCTAGATTAGAACTCTCACTATTTTATCTTCCTCTTCTTTTACTCTGCTTAATGTTAAATACAAAGAAAAGAGAGACAACATCTTGTGTTTAAAAAGTATTAGCATGTAGATTTTGTACTGTAAATAGACTACAGAATTACAGAATCTCCAAATTCTTTTTGAACTGTGGCAGACTTGGTGCTGTAACGACTTCTCTGGGGAGCCTGTTCCAGTGCTAAACCAATCTCTGGGTGAAGAACCTTTTTCTAACGTTTAAATCTCCCCTGACTCATCTTCAGCCCATTCTCTCAGGTCCTGTCCACTGGTCATCCTAGAGAAGAGATCAGTGCCTGTCCCTCTGCTTCACCTCACGAGGAAGTTGTAACAGCAATGAGCTCTCCCCTCAGTCTCCTCTTCTCCAGGCTGAACAGACCAAGTGACCTCAGCCACTCCTCACACGGCTTCCCCTCAAGGCCCTTTATCACCCTCCTGGCCCTCCTCTGGACACTCTCTACTGGTTTAATGCCTTTCTTTCACTGTGGCACCCAAAGCTGCCCCCAGCACTGGAGGTGAGGCTGCCCCAGCTCAGAGCAGAGCAGGACAATCCCCTCCCTTGCCTGGCTGGTGATGCTGTGCCTGATGCCCCGCAGGACAGGGTTGGCCCTCCTGGCTGCCAGGGCACTGCTGGCTCGTGTTCAACTTGCCATCAACCAAGACCCCTTTCTGTGGTGTTTCTTTCCAGCATTCATTCACCAGTTTGTCCATATATCCAGGGTTGCCCCATCCCAGGTACAAAATCTGTGCTGCCTTTGAGGAAGTCAGCATCTCCTCCAAGTTTTGTATCATGTGTGAATTTGTTCAGTGTCCCTTCCATTTATGAAGGGACATTTATGAAGTCATTTATGAAGATGTTGAAGAGCACAGGGGCCAAGGATGGAGACCTGTGGAACCCCACCAGGGACAGGTCCCCACTCTGATGTCACCCCAGTCACTGTAACCCTTTGTGCCTGACCCATGAGCCAGCTGCTCACCCACTGAGTGACGTGTTTGTCCAGCTGGGGGCTGGATATTTTGTCCAGGAAGACTCTGTGACAGACAGCATCAAAAGCTTGGCTGAAATCCAGAAAGATTGTATCAACTGGCTTCCCTTGATCAATTAGGTGGATTACCTTGTCATAAAAGGAAATCAGATTTGAACCATGTTTACAGTAATAATAAGGTGAGTAGATAGGGGAAAACAAATAAAATTTAATGTAAATAATAGGTTAGGCTATATTCTGAAACTTAATAAAAAGTGAGGACTAATTGTAGAATTTAGTGGTCCACAATTACACTTTATATCATTTGTTATCTTGCAGTTCCCAAGTTGGCAGGCAGTTTATTGGTATGGTTTTAAGTGAGGTCTATGGCTCTCGCCAGAATTAAATCTTTACGTTTATATGGTCTGGATAGATCCAAGGCTGAGACATCTAAATCAGTTCTGAAAGAGCCAACTTATTTATCAGAAGCAATTCACTCAGGACAGCAGCATAACCCTACAAGCCTCCACCTTGACTGCTTAGCCTGGCTAAGAAATAAGGTGGTAGTGCAGATGAAGGGTCATCCTAAGCAGTTCCCATAACCCCAGCCACTTGGGAAACATTTCAGTGCCACTCTGATTAGCCATGGTACTGCAGAACACCACCTAACACATCTTGTAACCTTGTGCTGAGCAGCAGTGTTGTAGCCCCCAGTCCCCTGGTGCAGCAAAACACAATGATCTCACAGTTTTCCTTCTCTGTGTTTCATTCTATATAGGTGCCTCCTAAAAATACATAGAATTTGGTAAATAATTTCTATTTGCCTTCTTCGAAAGCACTTTGAGAGAGAAGCTTAAGATGTTAATAAATGTATAGAGTTTCTTGCTGGGCGCTTTTTATATTGTGGGCATTGTTGCAAAGCATATTGGAAAATTCATCTTTTCTCTTTACACACAGATAGGTAAATATTGATTGAATTTTAAATATTCACTACTAGGCAGAAAGGAAGTATGCAAAATGTCACCACAAACATGAATGAAATGCGAATTAGATGGATATCAAGGGTCTTAAGAAATATTATACGATTTGCATTACTTCAGTAATATTTCCAAATCCTACTATTCAGGCATCATGAGACAGACAAAGAAAGGAAAAATTAGCACTGGCTTTTTTTTTTTTTTTTTTTGGCCTGATTCCTGATTTTCAAGTTGTTAACAGGAAAGGCTGCCTGATCCTTCATTTACGTGTGGGTGTGCTTCAGGTGGAAAATGTACACAAAACACAGACACACAATACAGGGCTCTCGTCCATTTTTGCTGCTGACAGAAGGGACACACTGCCAAGCTTCCTTCCCTCCTCCTGTGTCTCAGCTTCTTCCATGTCCTCCTGCTTTGGACAATGTTGTCACACACCTTCCAGCTCATACAGGTAAACCCAGTTTCTTCTTCTGTATTGATTCAAAGAAATTCTTGTATTTTTGCTGTCATTACCCCCTTTCACTCCCTGAGATGTTCTCTGTATTCTTTCTTACTCAATTACTTCCTGTTCCCCATAATTATTCCTCTTTTCCTTGACTGTCTGACCATGGCATTCTGTTCTTTGCTTTTCTACTTCCTTGTTCCTTTCTCTTTTCATCCTTTTAAACTCTTTCCCTACTTCTGCATTCCTGCCTCTGGCACTTCCATTTTAATTCCATTTTTAAAAGCTGCTCTATTTAAATGCCCTTTTTTTGTGCAAGATTCCTAACTCTGTGGGTGACACCAGCAGAGGTTTAATGACTCAACAGGCACTGAGGAGACTTATAATTCTTGTATTTTGAGTTCTAGGCTGTTATCCCACAGCATTTAAAATCAGATCAAACATACCTTCTCTCTGCCCCGAATGTGTGGGGGAGTTTTTCAGTACTTAAGTCGGGATGCTATATATAACTAAATCTTACAAATGCCAGTTTAAAATTTAAAAAAAAACAAACTATCCCATCTTTTTTTCTGCTTCTGTATTCATAGTAAGCTACTTGCTACTGGCTGTGTAAGAGACTCAAGCAAGTGCTAATGACAGTCACTGGCCACTGAGAATGTCAAATATCTCAGTATGGATACCATGATGTGAAACAGCATTGTTGTTAAAATGTTAGTCAGGGTTTGTCAGCCAGTGCCTTAAGAAGATATTAATGGGCTTCTTCAGTTTTTAAGAAAAGACAATTATTACAAAAAATAGTTTCTGCTGACATATAGATTTTGTATCAGTTGATGATAAATTATCCTTACATAGAGCTTCTGCACTATTATTGGAGTTTATTTGGACGGAAACAGCAGCTGTGTTTTGTTAAAGCATTTTCCTCAGGTGTAATTATTATGCCAGCCATACACAAACTGAACACCTGTTGCTTTTCACAGCTTCAATAGGATTATACAGTGTGGAATGCTGGGAAAAAAATCTCACATGAATGGGTGCTTAAGTATAAGGCTGTACTAATTAACAATCTAGTTAGCAACCTACTCAGTTACTCAGGAAGACTTGTTGCAGCATTTGAGATTCTTTTATTTTGCTGCTGATTGTTTTTGCTTTAGTATGATACTTACTGCTGCTCTTGCTTAATTTTCTGCTATGCACTATATGTTCATTTTTTAAATTTCCTCCCTTATGGGGAGAAATACTAACTGAAAAAATACTAACACTACAAACAACTGCAATGAATTCTGATTTTTATTAACACTTTTTTATTTCTTTGTTTAAGGGTACTATCTTTGTGAATTAACTTAGATTAGGATGTCTTCCAAAATCAGAGCCATTTCAGAAAAATAAAAAGAAATTTAGTGAGCTAGGAATTTTATTAGGTATTGAGGCGGGGGGGTGGTTCACATAACTTTTGCCAACTATATTACTGATACTTAAAATATAGGACTCTTTTTCCATAATGTAGAAATATAAATAATTGTATTTGAAAAAGTTAGCACATAAATATGTTAGGAATATAGCATATAAGCCAGAACAACATTCACACTCTAGAAAGCAAGCCCAGTAGTAGCAACTGCAAACTGCCCACTTCTTTTTCTCCAAGCTATTTGGTGATCGAATCAGCAAATCTAACGTATGGATCAAAAGTTCAGCAAAAAAATAGTCAGCATCCACTTAAACCCAGTAGTTACACTTTAAGTTCCTCCTCTCTTGACTTGCTCTCTGCATTGTGCCAGTCTGGGCAGTTTGGCAACACACACCTTGCCTACAGCCAGATCCAGCCCATAGCTGCATCCATACTACTCATTTAAAACTGTCCCAGGGAACATCCCTGGGCACTGGACCTTGATGGCCTCTGTTGTCGCATTGCCTAAATCAGACAGTTTTGGCTCAAGACCAATGCAAGGCTGTCCAAAGAATTCCCAGCACATATTTACAGGACATCCATGTCACCACTGCCTTCCCCATGTGACCCCATGAGCCAGATGGATTCGCAAGGGAGGAGTGTAAAATGCAATACCACTGCTTTCACACTGCAACTCTGTTTCAAGACCTCTGTCCTTCCCAATACCCCAGATTCTGCTAGGTTTTCAACCCAGCTCTGGGCTGAATTGAATTTTTCTCAGATCCTCTGGTGGCATCCATAGCAAAAAGACTCTGTTCCCATGACTTTATACACAGAAGAAAGGACCCTTCCTATTTCTGGTTGTTGCTGTGTCATGGAGACACAAAACAAAAATCTCAAAAATGGCAGATTAAAGGACTTCGATTTATGTAGATGGAGCCGCAGCTAATAGGGTCACCTTTTCCCCTTTGTTTCCTTCCCTACATTCTCTGAAGAGGATGCCTTTTCACACAAGCCCAGAGCTGCAGCTGCATCCTCCCACACACTGCTCTGTATCTGGATGGAGATGGGGCATTCAGGCTTGTACCACTTTATGCCAATTGCGAAGCACAGGGAGCTCTGAGAATTTCAGTGCACTTCTGCACACAGATCTAACATCGTGCAGGTCTGCTCTAGGACCTCTGTGTTGCTTCAGAATGACCACTGGTTGTTCAGAGCTGCCAATAACTTAATTTGATACTATGCATTTGTCCAGCTGCTAAAAATGTGCTGATGAGCTGGATTTGATCTGAATGAAACAGCAGAACCTCTAAAACAAAAATCTTCCAAGACCCATTCTTAGACTCACAGCATTGTTTATGTTGGAAAAGACATCTAAGAACATTGAGTCTAACTGTTAACCCAGCACTGCCAAGTTCACCACTACAGCATGTCCCTAAACACCACGTCTGTACAGCTCCTAAAATACCTCCAGGAATGGTGATTTCACCACTTCCCTGGGCAGCCTGTTCAAAACTTTACCAACTTTTCAGTGAAGGAATCTTTCCTACTATCCAGTCTAAACCTCCTCTGGTGAAACTTGAGATCATTTCCTCTTGCCCTATTGCTTGGGAGAAGAGACCAGCTCACACCTCACTAGATACAACGCTTTTCTGGCAGCTGTAGAATAAGAAGGTCTCTCCTGAGCCTCCTTCTCTCCAGGACAAACAGGCACAGCTCCCTCAGCTGCTCCTCACAGGACTCCAGACCTTTCCGTAGCTCCATTGCCCTTCTCTAGACTCACTCAAGTACCTCAGAGTCTTTCTGATTCTGACAGACAGACAGGCTCCTCAAAAAGACATTTTTACAGTCTGAGATTTTTTTTACATAAGAAAAATCAGGTCAAGTGATCTTTGTAATATCAAAGGGACAAAACAGTATCTGATAAACTTCTGAGATACTTCATTCAGTCAGTGATGCTTTCTTAATACCTTTCTTTTCTTTAGCTCCACTGACAGTATTTCTTACCTGCAGAGAGCAGAACTCATGCTTTATCACGTTCTATGCAGTTTGATGGGCTTCATGAAGACTAAACAAACAGAGTGATTACAAAAATTCTTGCTAACAGTACAGAAATAGCAAAGATGGGATGATTTTTTTAGCCTTTTGATCCCACTCACTAGATTTTCTCCTCTTCCTGTTTGTCCAACTGTCATTCAGTATTTATAATTTATTTATAACAAATTTATGATATTTCAAATTAAAATTAGTTTAAAATTAATTAAAATTAATTAACTTAGTTTATTTGCATAAACTAAAATGCTGTTCAGCTACAAACCAGAGTAGCTCAGTTGAATTCAGTAAGATAACTTCTTGTCTGCATAGCTTGATTCAAGTTTGTTTTTTCTTCTACATTTATGTGACAAGCAGGCTGCAGCTGGTATACAGTGCTTATCCATATTCATTTCCATGGAGTTTAAATGATTCAAGACAATTAAGGCTCTGCCACTAGCTTTCTTCATCTGACCTCAAATAATTGAAAAGCTTTTTTTTTTTTTTTAATGTTTATTTTGGATTTTAAATCTTGAAGATTCACATAGTAGTATCCTCTACAGCATATAGCATATACTGCCTGTTCAGTATATAAAAAGGCTGCCCCACACATGAGGGGGCAAAAGCAACAATTTTGTGGTTGGAAAAGGAAGGAACAATGCAGTTTCTTTTTGAGTCCTTTGCACACATGTACAGAAATGTGGCTCAGGTTTGAGAAGCCTCTTGAACAAGTAGAAACATTTGAGACTTCTTGAACAAGTAGAAACATTTTGCCATGGTTTCAAGATTAACCTGTCTCTGCAAACCTCCAGGTGACACTAGAGGATTGTTATGGTCTCCTATGTCATGCTTTGCAGTTGGGAAGGAAAATACACCAGCAGCTCACAGGAAATTCTGCTTTCACAGTGTGTCCCTGGCTTTTGGAGATTAACTAAACTACATAAATAAGTAATTTTCACATAAAATTATAAAGGAAAAATTAAAATTGAAGTATTCTGATTCCCCATTTGGCCACTAATATATCTTGTCTTTGATTGGATTTATAGCAATTTGATGTATTCTGTTCTAGATACTGAAGGACAAAACAGTAAATAGAAGTGCCATAAGCTAGATCAGCTATAATCTATGACTTCTGCAAGCTAAGTGCAGAACTTAATTTTCTCTTTGTTGTTAATTTTCCCCCTCCAAATGGGCAAAAGACTTTTTTCCCCCTCCATATTTCTCCACTCTGCCTACTCAGGAGCAATAGGGGTTGATGAAAGATGGTGGAAAATTTGACAGGTAAGGAAGCTTTATAATTTTTTAAATAAACTTTTGTGATTCTTTCCTTGCATTTGAAGGGAGACTAGAACACAGGAAAAGCTGCAAAAACAGCTGCATCCAAAAATGTCCTCTAGGACATTTGGTCCTCTAGGATCCAAAATCCTCCTAGGGTGAGGATTCCTCATGCCAGTGATGACCACAACATTTTATGGCCCTGACTCTCTTTGCAGCCTTATGTACAGGGCTGTATGTTTGTTTATTTGTTCATTTGTTTGTTTCTTTTGTGGGGATCGAAATGGTAGTTAAGGTTAATGCATTCTCACTATTTTCCATTCCATTATAATGAAAAATTTAAAAAATCTAGTATTCCATTTCCTTTCTTTTTCCAGCTGTGGCAAATATTGATTATACCTCAAAGTACTTTTAACGTAGCCTTGTGGATTAGCACTTACAACTGACATTATGACATTCTTATATGTGTCATTATCAGAGACAACCTCAATTTTGCCTGCAGAGTCCAAATATAATTAGAGTGAGAAAGACACAGGAAAGTGAAGGCCCTCAAAATAAATGTAATATTTTGATTTTTAAAGGGTGTCTGCAGGAAGAAGGCTACAAAAGAGTACTCTGGGATTTAAACATTACTCCTTCTTTATTCACCCTTGCTGAAATATGATGTTTTGGTCTTCTTGAAATACCTCATGTCTCCCAGACTTGTTTCTCTTAGAGAAGAAGCGAGTGCTGAACAGTAGCACTAACCATGAGTGTCCAAAGCACTTTACATAGAGATTACAAATTCGAATCCAATCAAGACTGGACCAATGCTTAGTAGTGAGTCAGTTATGTGAAAATAATTAGACAGCAGCAGAATATGTAGTAAATAGGATGCAGCGCTACTACCACCTGCAGCAGTTAATTTGGCATTTTCAGGAGGCCAAGAGTTCGCTGGACATGAAATGCTAAAGGTCAGGCCTGAGGCATATTGATGAAACTGCTCAAGGAAGCTTGACCCATTCTGTTCCTGTGTTATTGTTTACAGCTTTAACTTTGAGAACCTTCGGTTCCGCCAAAACATTAACTTCATATTTAAAATGCAAAAATCACAATGCAGAAGCTTTTGAAAATCATATTTTAAATTAAGTATACTTGATATAACTGTATTATATTAAAAGAGGATTCTTCTACATCTGATATTAACTGATAGGCCAAAAAGTTTTTCCACTCTGGCTTACCAAATAATTATTTTACTCTCCTAATTAAGTATGAATATTTTAGAAGTGTACCAGTAAGTGAAAAAATTTTGAAATGAAACTTAATGTTCATTAATACTTAAAACCCCCAGATTTTTATGAGTAATGCTGGATCTGAATTGAAAGACCCACGAGAAGATGGAAAATTCAGAGTGGAAAATTACTAGAAAACAGGAAAACAGTTATCTAAGCTTGCGAATGTATGTTTTCTGTGGCTGGCTATTTCTACACTTCAGCTTGACAGTATTTGCTGGATTTGGGCTAAAGAATTTGGGATGTCTGAGTGCCAGGGTTTGCCTTGTCTTTGGCTGTCTGTAACTTTAGGGCCTGATGTGGGGTGCTATCAGCAAATTTAAACTTCTCCCTAAAAAGGAGCCAGTATTTCAGTGCATGGTTTCTTGCACTGGGACTTCTTTACGACATCGTTTTTTGGGGTTTTTTAAAATATATACATTTATTTAATTAAGTAATTTTAACAAATATAACAGCAGTAGGAAGTAGAGCAGCACTCGAGCCTACAGAGAGATCCATTGCGCACAGACCAAACAAGCGATGAAAAGCTATTTCTTTTTCCTGTTTTTAATTACTTCACGCATTAAAAAGCAGAAAACATCCGGCGTACAAAGCCCACGGTCACGCCGCACCCTCGTGAATTACCACCTCATCACAAGGCCGGGAAACAGGGCGGACAAACCCCGAAGAAACAAACAAACAAACAAAAATACAACAACAACAACAACAAATAAAAATAAAATAAAAAGAAAGGAAAAAAAAAAGTAATTTCTGTTGCCAGGCCGCCGTCGCGGCCCAGCCCCACCCCGCGCCGCCTCAGCCACCCCCGCGCCAGCGCTGAGGGGGGAGGTGCCGGGGGGGGGGGCGCCCTCCGCGTCGGCGGCTCGGAGCGCCTCCCCTCGCGAGAGCGGGCGAGGTTTCCGGTGTTGTGGCTGCGGGGCCGCAAACATGGCGGCGACGCTCCGCGCCCGCTCGCTGAGGCACCTCCGCATCCGAGGTGAGGAGCGTCCCACGGGCCGCCCCGCCGGCGCCCGCACCGCCACGGTGCCTGCCGGCGTCCCCCGCTACTCTCCTCCCTTTCTCCTCCCTGTCCTCGGGTCCTTCCTCCCCGCCCGTCTAATGCGCTTCTCTCCCCCCCGTCCCCGCAGGTCGGAACGACAGCGGCGAGGAGAACGTGTCCC
>VXAC01003706.1:817761-876047 GCA_013399225.1 Rhipidura dahli | reverse complement strand
GAAAAGAAAAGAAAGAAAGAAAAAAAAGTGCAAAAGAAAATCACAGTGAAACCTAAAAAAAAAAAAGGTGTAACTTCTGCTTGTGTTAGTGAGAGTGGGAAATTGGGGAATAAGTAACAGATTTCTCTCTTACTGACTTTCATATTTCAGTGCATTGAAATGATTAACTTGTTTGAATTAAGAACATAGACATCTAAGTAGAAAATTTTTAAAAGGTCAGATAAATTAACAGGAAGCCTGACTAACAGCAGCATATGACCCAAATAAACAATAAAGTAAAAAAAGCATAAAGCAAAAACTATCATTTGACTCATTTGAACAGTTACATGAAAGGAGATGCATAAAAACAGCTTTTAGACCCCTAACAGCTGAGTTCTGGTCCATCCAGCTGACAGTCAGTTCAGTAAATAAATTTCTGCAACATCCTTGGTTGCCAGATTTTAGATCACATTTAATCTTTTAAACATGTTCTCAACTTTGGCTAGATGATCTATAGTCCAGTGTTTGCAAAACTCGAGAATGTTACAACAATCTCAAAAAGGTAAAAAAAAAAATTCAGATCTTATGGAAAATCACAATTTACCTTCAAAAAACTCTAAATATAAAGAAGTAGAAAGCTTATGGATTACATTTAACAGTACAGTGCTCCCTCAAGAACAATTTTTTAAGCTACAGTAATAGCTCCTAATCATATTCTGAACAAAAATGTATTATTTCATTTCTTAAAAAATTAATGACATCAAGGCATTGGTTTTGGAGATAAGGTGAAAAGAGGGAATAAAAACTTGTGTAAACTAGAATTTTTAACACTAAGTTAATTTGAGAATGAGCGGTATATTGCTTGCAGCAGTTCAATGAGACCACACACATTCCAGAAAAATTTTACACTGTAAGTATCTTAATGAGACAGATGCAGTCTTCTCCCCAACTGTTGAATAACAATGTCATCACTCATGTAGTGGAGCAGAAAATGTACGAATGAAATTAGAAAAACCTTCTCCATTTGAATATAACAAGCCCTTAAATGCATAATAAATTTTGGAAAGAAAATTAGCCATATAAACACTAATGTGCACTGTGTATTTAATTTTTTTTATCATTTGTGGCAATGCAGCCCTCTACTCAAGTGATCAGTTTCTAATCATACAAAAATTAGAAAGTACTAGCACAGCTCAAGCAAAATTTTATAAAATGAGCAGTGGTACTAGATGCCAAATTTAAGAGGCCTCAGGGCCTTATTATTACCTTGGTTAAGATCCCTTTTTCTACTTAGTTTAAAGTGGGTCCAAAATTCATGAGGTATATAGAAAAAAATTCATATTGTCAACTAGTACCTATCTGAAGGACCCCTGATGGTGAAATATACATAACTTGCAGGAGCTCATATCACTCAGTCTTGCACTGGTGAATCGGCATGATCTGTGAATTTGTGAATTCAACAGCAAAAAGGGATGAGATAATTATTAGACCTCCAATTAGCCAGAGATATCACTACCTTTGCCCTCAGGAAATGGTATAGAACCTTCTTGTAACACTTAACAGACAAATACATTCTTTTCTCATAGAATGTTGCTAGCTCTGACTCACAAATTTGACTCCCTGGCTTGACATTATACCTACTTCATCCCTGAAGACTTGCCTGGCAGGCTGGACACTCAGCTGCCCCAACCACATCTCTGGCCTTGTCCCATACTGCTTTTCATAGAAACTCAAGTTGGAAGGGACCCATAAGGATCAGCTAGTCCAAATCCCTGATCCTCACAGGAGTCTCTAAAACTAAGTTAAATGACTAAGAGTGCTTCCCTGCTGCTCCTTGGTGCTACGATCACTTCCTTGGGGAGCCTGTTCCAGTGCCCAAACACCTTCTGGGTAAAAAACCTTTTCCTAATGTTCAATCTGTACCTTCCCTGACACAGCTTTATTCCATTTCCTTGGGTCCTATCAGAAGTCACCAAAGAGATCAGCACCAGCCCTTCTTGAGAAAGTTGTAACTGCAATGAGGTCTCCCCTCAGCCCTCCCTTCTCCAGTCTGAACAGACCAAGTGACTTGAGCCATTCCTCATATGACTTGCCTTCCATGCCATTCACCATCTTTGTTGCCCTCCTTTGGACGCTCTCTAAGAGCTTTATATCTTTTCTGTATTGTGGTGCCCAGAGCTGCCCTCAGCACTTGAGGTGAGGCTGCTCCAGTGCAGAGCAGAGCAGGACAATCCCCTCCCTTGCCTGGCTGGTGATGCTGTGCCTGATGCCCCCCAGGACAGGGTGGCCCTCCTGGCTGCCAGGGCACTGCTGACTCATACCCAACTTGCCATCCACCAGCACCCACAGATCTCTTTTTGTGAGCTTCTTTCCAGCTTCTTGTTTGTACAAATTTATACAATTTGTACAGATACCAGGATTACCCTGTCCCGGTGACAAATCTGGCAGTAGGTTACTGCCTTGCTCTCTGGCTATCCAGATGCCTCTGTAAGGCCTCTCTACTCCAGAGAGAGTCCACAGCTCCTCCAGGTTGCAGCACTACATATTTCTCATATAAGAAATTTATATATTTGTTTGAGGGGACAGAGCAGGGGCTTACATACGCTTTTAAAAGGAGCGCTTGCAACACAAAATATTTTTTAGAGGGACTGCAGGCCTGTCCCCAAGGTCTGAGGGACTGCCCTGCCACCCAACTGTCCACTGCTCCCTCTGCCCCTTCTGTTCTTGCCTGTTCCTGTTACTCCCTGAGGGTTTGCAGTTTCAGCTCCATGCTGTCAGGCCACCCACTAAGCCAGAATGCCTTTGTCTTAATTCATATGGCTCTAAAGCACTACAAGGACCTGATTAGCAATGACAAAGTGTCTTCAACATAACTGAAATAAAATTTTAATTACTTTAATTAAACAAATGCAAATTCCCAAATGTAGAGGAGTTAAAACCAGTTTAGCAAAGATCTAGTTCACTTCCATGTGTTTCCTTGATTCTTCTTTTTTGCCATCCCTCAAGGATGGCAAAAAAGTGAAAGCTTCCATGTGTTGAGTAAAACAATTGCTTCTGTGAGATCATTCTAAAAACTAGATGAGCAGCTCAGGGCAAGAAAGAAAATTGCTACTTTGAGCAGAAAAGAGGATGTTTCACAGGTTTTGACATCTCTTCAGGGCAATGAGCAACCACATGCTAAAATCTAGCCTGTCAGTGAGCAGGAGACTAGACTACACTTCACTAAACTGTGGAATGGAATGGATGGATGGTGAAAAAGAAGGCCTGAAGGACAGAAATAGCTTTATCTTGCAGAAACTGGTGATAACATAGCTAGATAATTACAACTGAAGTGGTTTATGAAGTCACCAAACTTCAGGGAGAAGCTTAGTTTGAAAATAAGTAACTAACAGCATTCACAAAACTAATAAAAATTGGTGTGTGTGTGTGTGTTTTGTTTTGAGCATCAATGTTTTGTTTTGTCTTTAATTATTGCTGAGAGCAGCAACTATTGTTGAGTGATAGTAATTTTTTAATTGCTAGAACTCAAATTCTTGCAACTTTGTGATTTCACTCAGACAAACACAGTCTTTGGTTAAATCAGTTTAAGCAATTCTGAGGTTTGGTTTACTGCAGTTGGTGAGCAAAATTAAAAGTGAGCAACTTAGTAGAAACAAGAGCCTGTTATCTACCAAGTGTACTTTCTTATATGGCCATCACAGGGCATGATAACGATGGTAACAGCAGGGGAAGGAATGGGGCCTGATAGCCTCCTGCATCAACGCCTCTGAGTTCATCATCATATGGGTAGAGCTTAACAACACTCTGCCTCCGATCACCAACCCGCTCACTCCCCCAGCTGCATTCCTGCTATTTTCAAGTACTCTGCTTCATTAAAACTTAAAAGGACTCTGACTGCAGGCCACAGTTGGGAAGTGGTTATGCTCTTTTTCTCCTCTCTATAATTAATACAAGTCTGTAGAATCTTACTCTCACAGTTCCAAAGTACATCCATTTCAGTTCACTTTCTTCAGAGAGGAACAGCAACTCATGTATTCTCTAACTTGAGTAGACATTCAGATTAGGTTCCATCTGCCCTTAAAAGTAGGAGTGGAGATTTTTTAACAGTATTTACTGTAGCACTACATGGCCAGTATGGCCACAGGTGATTTAGCAGATTACACAAGGCAATGAGACACTTCTAAGTACATTTTCTCACCTTGGCTAATACTTGCTAAAGTAAAATCCTGCAGGAACAAACAGATTTGACAGATAACATATATACAATATCCTACTGCACAAGCCTATTGTTTACACAAGTAACTTCACAATGGATTTTTTTGACAGCTGAAAAATCACATAAAGTTATTTACTGTTTTCAAGTTTTTGTAAAATAACAGGCTATCAAGCTACATTTAAATACGTAAAGAAAGTAATTACCTCATTGAAAAATTTGTTTGTCATTGAAATGGAAATTTCAGAGATGTCTGCAAAGCAGCACTATTTACACAGAAGCTCACGTGTCAAAGTGCCTTGCTAGGTATTACAGACCAAGTACACTTTTCACAGTGTGTTCAACTGTGCGAATGCTAACAACTCTGTCTCTCTTTCAGAAAAGGTACAACCATGTAAATAGACCCAGTGACATCTAAGGCTGAAGAATGATCTCCATATTAAAGAACAAATTATCTGCCTAGCCCTGTTCCCCTTGGACTCAAGACAGCAGCAATTATCCTGCCCTGCCAACTGGTTTTCTGGGAATTACCTATGTGATCCCCAAAGCAAGCATGAAGCTAGAGTACCAGCACACCAACCCATTCCTACTCTGGAGCAAGGAAAACATTGACTTCTAACCAATTAAGTCTTTAAAGGGAAAGGGTGAAATGATATCTCAAAAAAAGTCATATTACCTCTCCTTTCTCACTGAGGTTTATTATAAGGCTTTTGATGATTTTTTCTCAATGTAATTTTTCATTTCCTTAGTTTCACTGCAGTAGGTATTTCTTTTTTTCCACATACCAGCAACTGCCTATATTTTTTCCTTTTTGAAAAGATGCTATTTACCAAGAACCTGCATTCAAACTCGCTTTTTTCTAATTTTGAGGTACAGTGAGATTCTGTTAGGTAGAATGGGAAACAAAAGGAAGCACTAGAAACCAACAGAGACCAAAAAATGATTTTGTGATACTGAAAATATTCAAAATTGAATTTTCAACTTGAAGATATTTTCAAGAGCATATAAAATCACCAGAATGCACAGACAAACATAATTAGCAATAATACAAAGAAAAATTTATGTCTTCTGTTTTGTTACTTATAAAGGGATCGAGAAGAATGACAATGGGAATTTTGCCTCTATTCCTGAGAAATTAGCTGCTCTTAAAAGAATCCCAAGGTCAAACAGCATGAAATTACACAGACTCCTTACCTATGTGAACTTTGGCTACTCAATTCCAAATAACCAGCAAGAGCAATTTGCTTGCTTCTACCAAAAAAAAAAAAAAAAAAAAAAAAAATTAAACTAAGATGGTATTCTTTTCTAGGACAGAGCAAGCTAATACAAAGTCAGTTACAGTACTTGGTTTAGCTCCCATAGAAATAAATGTTGGAAACATTTTCACTCATTAAGCTAAGTGAAAACCAATCCTGTAGGTCTCATTTGGAATTGTAATGACTATAACAAGAAAAACTGTAAATAACTGTTGAACTATAACCTATAGTCTTGTCTTCAAATGCGGCTTAAGATTTGAAGTTTGACCAACCAACTCATGAATTTTAAAGATTATGGTACAGGGATTTTTTTTTTTTCCCGAGGATGTTTACCTTTGCATTCAGAAACTGAAAGGCAGCTTTCAAGACAAATTTTGACAAAAATAAATCATATCAGTCCTGATGCAGACTTCCTTGAAAGGAAATACTTTTAAATGCTGCCTCTTCCAAAGAAGAGAGTTTTAGACCTCCTGGGGATCTACCTGAACAATCCACAGGCAAGCAAATGACACTTGATTAATTTTTGAAACATAATTGAAATACAGCAATATGTTACAGCATTTGAAACCACAGACTTGCATGTTAGTAATAAGTTAGGGGAATTATTCCTTCACTATTACTGTAAGTGTGGCACAGATGTTTTATTGTCATCCAATAACACATCAAGTAAAACGTCTTTAAGACAACCTGTTTTCACCAATGCCTTCAAGAATAAATTTGAATAAAACAAACATTCTTTTTCTGCAAAATAACTTCTGTCATTACACCTTTCTATTAGTTAATTGCATTTCTAAATGTCTTGGCAAAATTTTCATAGTATACAGCAGATTCATTAGGCAGTTCTAATAAACTCTGTCATGCATTTGTTTACATGAAAAGTTCATCCAAAAGCATCAAAATTCTAAGACAATATCAAGAGAGTTATGATTAAGGCATACATTCAAGCTTACTACTACTTTTTATATTTATCCGGATTACTGATTCCACAGTGAATTTATTAGTGTTGTCTTTGTATGTCACTCGCATTCAATACCCAGAGTTAGGCTAATTTGCTTAACATCCAGCTACATATCACATAGTTAAAACTATCACTCCCTTGGTAAATATTCAATGGATCAGAAAGGAAATAAAAAATGAAAGATAATTATAAGCAACTTGTTGCTGCTTGAGCTTTAACCTAACCTTGGTGCTATCCACAAATTATTGCTTGTTTTCTATTCATCTCTACATTATCAGTAATTAATACATAAATACATGTTCTATGTAAACCAAACAACTACTGAATGATAGACTGCAGGCCACGCCCACTAAAAGCTGTGAGTGAATTTTTTAAATTAAATCAATGAAAATTCATGGAATCAATTTTGAAAACAACCAACAAACAAGCTGAAAACATTGTGACTAGGAAGAAAAAAGTGAGAACAAAGAAACAGTGTCTCATAAACTCTGAGGAAAACCAAAAAGGTTTTCAGTAAATACTTTTGTCAGTTAAATGCATAATATGTACAATAGCAACCAAGGAAAACAACAACCTCCGTTAGCCTACTCTGTACTTAATTCAAATTGTTGAAATGTGTAAATGTGTGAATTTACTAAAAACAACAAATATTAGTGACATTCAGAGAGAAAAGTAAATGAAATGTAACCATGTAACTTCTTATTTGTTCTTTGGATGCCCCTGAGATTGGGTGCATTGCACAGGCTAGAATTTTGAATACAAGAATGTCAAATACCCTGTCTGTTTCAGATAAAATCACATTAAAGGGTCTGATGGAATACCATCACCACAAATGGTAAGGCATTTGATTCCTGCAACATATTAAATGTGAGCTGCTTCAGAGTCATCCTACAAAACACAACCCAAAGAAGGAGAATGCTATCGATTTTTTAACTTTTTTTTTTTTTCTATATTTAAGCTTCTTAAACAAAGAGTCCTAAAACAATTTTTATCCTTAAAGATTTCTGGTTACTTTTATATGCAATACTGTTCTGGTGAAGGAACTGTAATGACTGCTATAAATAAGAAACACCACTGGTGTTTTCACCATTTCACCAACTTCAAAATATCATCTTTAGCACACTAAAACTCTACACATATTTCTTTACTGGTTTTTAGGTAGTATTTGTGGGTTGTTCATTGTGCTGGTTTCTCTTTTTTTTATTTTAATAACAGTGTATATTTCTGAAGGATTGAGGAAAACATATGGCTTCTTCAGGTTACTAATCTAATTTCTGGTAACACATTTATTGTAAGACTCTACTGATAATACTGGTTAGGGAATAAACAATTAAAGGTAACAAATAAAGAAAAATAATTCTAAATTTTTTACCAGAGATCATATAAAGTTTCTGGATGTTTTCAGAGGCTTGTATTTAATATAGAAAAAACAAGTGGAAAAAACTAAAAGTGGTAGCTATGCACAGAACCAACATCTTCACCAAAACAAGCCAGTGATGACTCAAGGATTACCTCCTACACAATTTAAATTAATTTTCTTGAGTAATTACATCTAAGTACTATTCCTCCCTTTCTCAGCATCTCGATCTCCTTGCCTTGTAAAAGCAAAGATTAAGTCCTAAATACCAAAACACTAACATTTTAATTAGAAAACCCACACTTGTGATACTGTGATGTTCAAGGGAACAAATGAGTTTGCCTCTGATGATCCATGTGGGTCCCTCCTGACTCAGGATATTCTAAGATGTTGTGCAAAATTGGTCTGTCATAAACATTTTTTTAAAAATCTACTTGGCTTGAGACTCAGCATTTATCATTATTATAGGTTTGTAAAGGGAGTATTATTATCTTTTCATCTATTTTTCCTCATTTATTACTTTTTCTTACACTTGTGATTCTTTAGGACTTTTCACCATTATTACCATATTAGCTATTACAAATTTATTTATTAACTGAACTGCTCATCACAATTAGTAAGTACATCAGTTCACAAGCAGCATTTACCTATTCCAATTCTGATACATACCATCTAATACTATATTTTTCATATAATAGAACCATAAAATTACTGGGCACTCAGAAGTGGAGATCATACAGTTTAAAAAGTGATTCTCTAGTAGTGTTATTCCAAATGTAGCCTTCATAAGAGGAGTCCAAATGTACCAAATATATCTTTTTATAACAATTTTCTGGTTTTAACATTTTCAAAGTATAACTCTGACTGTCATTTAAAGATGACTACAGGTTTGAATATATTTTTATTAAATTCTCTTATGGTTCATCAAGGAAATGGAGTTGGCCACATTTAATTTGGCTTCAATCAGTTTGGTTTCATGTGTTACTGATTCCTCAGTCTATTTATTTACGTAGAAACTCCATTTTATTCCGGTATCTAAAATCCTTTTGTCTAACTCTTCATTCTGACTTCTTGTGTGAATGAAGCGGTATCTTTTGGGGATATAAATAACCAACTTTTCCATGTCATGTGCCAGGCTAGGAGATAGTCTGAGTGCCCTCAGAATCTCTCTCAGAGGAGGGCCAGAAGTTAGATTACACTAACCTACAACACACATTCCCCCCCACATTTGCTTTTATATGATTCAATGGAAATCCCACATTCTAATTAAACACATATCTTTCTGTTGATCAGAATTAAAATATTCTGCTTGTGCTGCTAACACATAGAGGAGAACCTTCCATCTTGTTTTCCACCATACCCTGATTGCTACATATCTCTCGGGATATATATTTTTTCAAAGGATGACATTTGAAAGGTGGTGGCATTCATAAATATTTTGACACACAAATATGTTAAAGGTCTTGTTCTTGCCGGATTTTGCAAAGGTAACTTGAATGAACGAATGAATGCAAAAGACAAACACATAATACTGACCAAAGGTAATAATGCAACTCTACAACCAGGAATACTGTAATTACATTTGCTTAAAGTAAAGTAAGCAATTTATTTTATTTTCAATTTTGGAAAACTGAACAGACTTCTTAATCAGTGTGCCCAAACTAGTTTGAAGTATTGTCTTCTATTTTTAGCAAAAAACCTGTTCCACGGCACAAAATAAATGTAGCATTAAATTTTAAGTTTTTATATGGCAGTAGAAAAGGCTGACATAATTAAAAGCAATCAATGCATAGCGGTCATTTTACATATTGTTTTATACCTTACACTGTTATTTAAATCATGTATGCAAATGTAATGAAATGTCACTTCTTTCTGGAAACATCAACCTATCTACAAGTCTCTTGCTAAAGAGAAAATACAACCATTACACAAATACAACCAAAAGCACAAATCACATACCTTTACTGTGACTCATTTTATACACTCCTTTCTACTCCTTTACATTCTTTTTTCTATTCCTTTATATTTTCCTTTCTGCCCACTGACCTCTCCATCTCCCTAAAGTACACTTACATGTCCACGGTTTCCACCACATTCGCACCACCACATTGTGATCCATTCTCTTAATCTTCCTTCAGAACACATCTAGATCTCTCAATCTCCTTCAAGCTCCAGTAATATCTCCTCTAAACATGCTTTTCTGCACCCAACTTATTCCTCATATCATAATATCTCTAAATAACACCTCTGCTGCAGTTGTGCCACCTGACAACTATCCAGAGCCTTTACATACTTAATTTTTTTCCAAATTCTTGTCAGTTCTTAAGACACGGACCTTCCAGTGAGATATAACTTCTTTACTTGCCTTACCACTGTCAGAACAGATGGTGAGAAAGATATGCTGATCATCTCCTCCTCCAAATCACTTCATGTATCCATTATCTCTTTTTCTGGAACGGCAGAGCAGTGACTTCCTTTCTTTTCCTCTGTCTCTTCCACATACTTATGTCCATGTACTTATGCCCGTGTACTTATGTTCAACTGCTCATCGTCTTCCTTTTCAGTTCTTGTTTCTATATACTCTTCTTCTCTTGTCTTAGCTTTAATTTCTATGTTAATTGAATCACCTTCTTCCTAACCTCCTAAATGACAAATCTGTCATTTCCTTGCTGACCCACTTCAGCTCTTCTCCAAACCCACCACTCCTCTAAAAACATTCAACAGACTTGATCTTCTCAAAACAACATTGCTTCTCCAGATATGCTGCTGTACCCTGCTTGCTTGCTTCAGTACAAGATCATACCCTTGCCTATTTCCTACTTCACCCTCAAGGGGGATAAATTTTGGGTGTCATCTTCAAAACAACTTCTCTTTTCAAGATATTCTGTTCTCTACTTCTGTTATCTCTGGAAATTCACACATTTAAAACTCCCAACTGCACACTCAGCATCACATGTCTCATTTGCAGCAGCATCAGTTTCTCTGCCCTTAGCAAATGTAATCTTGTTCCACTCATACCCACTCAGAATGTTGCTCCAAAAATTATTGTCCTACTTTGTCACTTAGATCATGTCAGTGCTGTCCCTGCAATATTGCAGCAAGCAGGCTACTGCTCTACATTTTACAGGTCCTTAAAATGCATACAAGAACTATCAGGTTAGCATATATGTAGCATTTAAGGGGCATAGCCAGACAGCAGGGTGAAACCTTCTGAGTTTCATGATCCTGGTGGCTTCATGCTGACTCAGTTTGAACTCCCTGAAAGTCAAAGATATTCCCTCCCTAAAAAAAACTGGTATGCCAGGAAGAGAAACTTCTGGAATCCTGGATGTGGTCCTTCCTACAGCCACTCTCTCTAACAGAGAGACCTCAGATACAAACAAGAGATGAAAACTTTTAAAGATACAGAGGGCACATGCAAGTCACTTATGAAACCTTGGGGCTCAACTGGGACAGCAGTAGGGGTGTGGGAACTGAGAGGGAGAGGAGTTAGTGCTGCAGGTTACTTTAAGGAGCCTGTGCAAGGGGACAGTGAAATGAAAAATTATTTTCAATAGACTGGAAGCACTATTCCAGCATCTGCAGTTCATCACAAAATTGTAAAAGGCTTTCACATTTTTAAAAAGCAGGAAGTTACTGAGCTAACCAGTTCTAAGATGAGTCATGAGTTTCAGTCCATGAGAACATCTTTGTGTTCTGGTTGCAGCTGACTCTAACAGGGTCCAACTGAACATTTGAAGGTAGATAGCATTGCTCAGTCCAAGTCAAGCCAACTTCAAAAATAACTTCAGGAAAATCTGTTCTATATATATACAGCACACTCAGTGCAAACTGAAAATTTTGTCATTTGTGTGCAATGCTAAAGAAACTGTAGAGATATTAAAAATAAGATCTGGACTACATTTGCGTACTATGTCACTGCTTTAAGACAATACTTAATTTAAAAAATATTCTTTTACTTGTGTAGGAAATTAAGAAATAAAATCTCTATATCATCATGCCCTTTATTAAGCAATCTAGCCATAGGCTGACTGGCAATTTACCTCTAATTGGTCAGTTATAGATCTCACCATATTGTCATGGCTCAAGCTTCTCTAGATGAGTATTCAAGACATCTTCCACAGATATGAGTGGCAAAGATAAGAACTATATGTACTTTTTGAAGAAGGATAGATCCATTACAGCATAAAATAATTCATATAAAAACAAGAGCCTATCACAACAGTCTCTTTCAATACAGAAAAAAGGGTACACATGTACCCTTAAGGATTTTTCAATAGAAAAATTACTACTGTTAAAAGTCCTCATTGCTAAAATAGATGTCCTTAAAAATATTATGAAATTTATTAAAATTTTAGGATTTAAAACCTCATCAGTAATCACCAGCTTCTTTGCACTTTGAGACGCAACAGGCTTATTTATTACAGTTTATAAACAACATGTTTGCAGTCCTGTCCTAAGAAACACAGCAAAAAAATTAAATTCTTCCTTTCACACCTATGCACGATGAACATACATCCCAAAAGAACAAAAAAGCCACAGAATAAAATGTGGCATAATTGTCTGTCAAGGTGACTACAACTCATCCCCACAATGCAGCTGTGAAAGACACCTGTGTACCCTACTTGCAGCAAATAACAGAAAGTACCACTTTGATACGACATACACATCCAGCCATCCATTCTGAGGCAATTCAGAACACATGACAAGGAAAGGCAATAGTGAGACTGAAAGTCACACTCATTTCACAAAAAGCAGCTAACGGCATTTGGTTTGTCTGGCAAAGCAAAACCAGAAGACTATATGACATTATATACACTAGGGGGCAGAAATTGAAGCAAAAAGTGGAAAGAAGTGCTTTAAGTACTGTGAGGATAGAAAATGTTAGAAATTACAGAAAAAGATACTTAGCCTGGGATTAGACGAATATTGCATTCATTTCCAGAGAAGAGTCCTCAAATACAACAAGACAAAAAAAAAAAGAATAATCTATTACAAGATAAAACTTGAGAATCTTTTGAAGTGTATGATGTTGATCCTGGACATAGCCAGAGACAGATTTTTGTGAAGCAAAGGGTCTATTTAGCCTCCTTTTCCTACATGTGTGGGGAGCAAATTTCATGCTATTGCCCTATAAATGCTAGAATGTTACTGATCAACACACTTTGTGATAGTACCAAATTGTATTCATTCTCATCATTTCCTTGGAAATGCAGATGCTTTTATTTGATGAGCATAGTTTCAGCTTCTCTAAATGTTCTATTCAGACAGGAACTTAAGGAAGAATATCCAGTTATTTCATCAAATAGTAGTTCATCTGCTGGATTCTCAGATAAGAGAAAATCAGATGAAAAATTCTCCATTTTAAGAAGTGGAAGCAAGCTTTATACAGCTGGCATTTCATGTAGCAAACACACAAATAATGAACTAGATACAACTGTCACTCCTGAGTCACCACTGTACACTTCCCATGTATTTTTAGCCACCACTGATTTGCGATACAGTAACTTACACACTGCAGTCACAGAGGTAGCTGTAGTATCTTCCTGTAATCTAATCACATTGGCAAACTGCAAAACCTTTATCAACATTGATGAGCAGTTATACTTGTCTGCCCACTGAAATCAATCTCTGCTGAGAATGAGCACTCATCAGTAGTATAAACACTGCACAGCTGAACACAGCCCTGCAACTGCAGCACCATTCTGTCCTGTGCTTTTAAGCAAAAAAGGAAACAGCAAGAGAATAATCATTTTAACTAAACTTCTCTATTTTTTTGCTTTTTTTTAAAAAAAATTTTAGTTAATGTCAATTGAAGAAAAAAATAGCATGGTGAGTCACAACAGGGGTGCTCTTCTGGTCCTGACTTTGAACTTAGATTTCTAAGAAAAAAAACAGTATATAGTCATGTATATTGTGAAAACAAATTGTTATCCCACTGCTTTCATCAGTGAACATTTCCTCTCCCAATCAGTCGTCTTTAAATCAGTGAGGGCATTCGTTTGGATTTTATCAAAGGAAGTCATGATTCCTGCTTATTTCTTGACAAGAAAGCATTTATGATTATGACTCTTCTAAAGGAAACCAGTAACATTGTTTAAAATGTTTTTTAGGAGCCTAGCAGAGGTAATTTCTGAAATGACATTGATGTAAACAGTTTTCTTTTACTGATACTATCTTCAGTGTTATTTGACTGGATATTGAAGATGCTACTGTTCAATATTAATGTTGAAATGTCCATATTTCATCCTATGCCACTTCAGTTTTCAGTCTGAAGGAAATGGACATGAATTATACAAATGTAATACATGCAGACATCAATCTCACAGTGCAGATTGTTTATTCTAATCAACATCACCTACTGATATGCCCACACTTGTCAGCGTGGATATTTTTTACCATCTGCAACCCTACTCCAGCTACCTCTTTATTACAGCCCCATTTTTTTTCTGCAGTGTATACCCTGATTAACATAATTTTATTTCCCAGATTAGGAAAATGTAGCATATATTGTATGGAATCATACATGTGCTACTACTATGGGTCAGCTATTTTATTTCAGTCTATCACAAATTAATGTGACATGCAAAACTGACAATTTAATTCCTTGGCCAGCACCACACAAGGGTTACAAAAGCTTAAATCCCATAATGACAGTGGGATGACACATGAACACATTAACACGTGAACACAACCTCTACTATTATGTTCACTTGGCAACTTGTTATTAACTGAAAGATGCCCCCTGATAGCATAAGGGAATAAAGATGGCATTAATGACCTCTAGGAGGTCATGTAACAAAGCAGTATTTGGGCTCTTTGCTCTATGAAAGAGGCTACTAATAGAGCACTTGCAAAAATTAAATCAACCTCAAGGTGATTTTTTTAACCCTCACCCAACTGATCAAGGCAAACACACACAATCTAGCATTGGTGATGCTGTGAATAAATAAATACAGCCTCCAGTGACATCAGTATTCCTTTATAAATATTACATTTACATACACATAGAAATGAAGAAAAGCATGTATAGATAGTTAAGGGGCAAAATGTGAGTTGCACCTTTCAACTAGATTAATACAACAACAAATTGAAAGCATAGCTAACTTCAACATATAAAAGTGTTTTTGACTGTCCCGCTGCACTTTGTTCTGGCACGGCCCCACCTTTGTTTGCAATTTTGGGAGCCACAATATAAGACATTAAGCTATTAGAGAGTGTCCAATGGAGGTCTACAAAGATGGTGAAGGGCCTTGAGGGCAAGTTGTATGAGAAGCAGCTGAGGGCACTTGGTCTGTTCAGCCTGGAGGAGACTGAAGGGAGACCTCATTGCAGTCTGCAACTTCCTTGTGAGGGGAAGAGGAGGGGCAGACACTGATCTCTGCTCTGAGGTGACAGTGGCAGGACCTGAAGGAATGGCCTGAAGTTGTGTCAGGGGAGGTGTAGGCTGGATATTAGGAAAATTATTTTCACCCAGAGAGTGGCTGGGCACTGGAACAGGCCCCGCAGGGCAGTGGTCACAGCACCAAGCCTGACAGAGTTCAAGAAGCGTTTGGGCAAAGGCTCTCAGGCACATGGTGTGATGTTTGAGGTGTCCTGTGCAGGGCCAGGAGTTGGATTTGATGATACTCATGTGTCCCTTCCAACTCAGGATGTTCTATACTTCTACAATTCTAAGTGACTCTAATTATTACAAGATGTCTTCGCATTCAAATATAAAATAATAACCATTCCCACTTACAGACTTAATTTATTTTTATGCTTGTCAGGTCCAAGTTTGATCAAAATTGCTGCAAACAAAAGACTTGTAAATCCATGGTCCATTGGACAGTTATTGAAATGTCAATTTTTTTTCACTTGCTTACTTCTATTAATTATATTCACATACCAATGAGAAATACTAAGTTTTTTTTCTTGGGATAACTCTTTATGTATTTCTAAATGAATGTGTAAGATAAAAACAAAGCAACCTCATTGAAATTTATTTAATTTTTACTAGGTTTTAAAGAAAGGGTAATAAAGAACTTGATACATCTGTACGTTAACTACTCTTCCCAAAGCTTTATGAAGTAAGGATGAAGCATGATCTTACCCCACTGCATCATTATATCACTAAAATAATTTTAGTAGCTTGAAGTATTGAGGTAAATACATTATAGTGGTGACAGCATTTGAGTGGTTTCCAGAATGATTCTTCTATTTATAAACAGATCTTGTAGATGACTTGCAGGAAACTATATTTGACATGATAGACTCGATACCTAACTATACCTAAATCAATGGCTCTCTGTCACATTCTCCTTTTCTCTAAGCATTCAGGAAGTCATGCATTCAACTAGCTCTCTAAGAGGTCAACAGGACTGCTTTTACAACCTACAGGGATTTTTAAGTGAGCCTTTAGGTTAGCAAAAAAAGCTGCATGTTGGTACTCTCTAGTAAGCCCTTAACATCCCTTTGCTAAGGGAAAGGGAGTAATGATAACTGGTCTCATCTCTCTGGAAAAGATCCCCAACCCAGGCAAATTCTGAGCTTTTCTTTTTGGGCAACTTTAGGCTGCACTGTGTGAAGCCATAGAGCGACCTGAGAGATATACCACTATTCTTAAAAATGTTAAGCAAATGTGTGCATGCTATATTACATTACATATAGATATATATGTACACATTACATTAATTTAATAAATACACAGATGCAGATATAAAGACATTCCAGCTTCTGTGTGAATTCCTTCTGAGATGGCAAACTTGTATAGGAAAGTAGAACCTCCTCAGGCTCATGTGAAGTGCCTATTACATTTAAGGCTAAACTAAGCAGTTAGCACATAAAAGAAAACAAGCTTAAGAATGCTTTATGAGTTTCACATGACAGGGAAAGGGAAAGGGAAGGGGAAAGGGAAAGGGAAAGGGAAAGGGAAAGGGAAAGGGAAAGGGAAAGGGAAAGGGAAAGGGAAAGGGAAAGGGAAAGGGAAAGGGAAAGGGAAAGGGAAAGGGAAAGGGGAAGGGAAAAAAGGAAAAAGGAAAAGAAACAAGAAAAGAAAGTAAAAAGAAAAATCAGGAATTTTCTGCAGTCATGCAAACAGACTATAAAGCTGATGATTCATGAAGACCAGCTCATGGAAGTGTTGAGCCAAACAAGAAACTACAACTACTTTCAAATTTCACAAGGCCAAAACTGGTGGGCATTTTTCCTCTCACCATCATTATGAACAAGATTAAAGTTTTAATCTCCTAATAATAATAAGAGTCACTTAGTCACTTAGACTGAATGTTTTGCTCAGGTTTAATTGCAGGGTTCCCAAGACATATTAAAGACTTCATAGGACTAAAATAGACAAAACTTTGTACACCAAAAAACTTGAAATTCAATTATTAAGATTTAGTTCCTATCACTTCTCTGATTTATTACTTTGTTATCTTTAAACTACATATATATTTTTACTTCTTTACTATTATTCTAAAGAGAAAATAAATTCACTCTTTTTAGTCTGATACACCTTTTATATATTTTCTAGAACTGAATGACTTACACCCAGTTAGAGAGTCCTGTATTGACTATGTAAAATCAAATTACCCCAAAAATCCATTTGCTTTGTATGATGTATAGTTTAGTCCCTATTTGCAATATTTTCCAACACTGTATAAACCATTCAACACAGAAAACAAAAGCTTTAACCTGCTTGCAGGGCTTATAGTCTGTAACTAGGATGACCTGACTGCAGCACATGAAAGGGAAATGAATAATGATTAACACCACCACCACACTAACACAGACACACACATTTCTTGTGGATACTGCAAAACCAATTTTTTTTTTTTTTTCCCAGAAAAAGGACAGGATGATTTCTATTTAAAGAAACCACTGGGAAAAATGCTTTCTGCCTCAAGCAGAGTAGCTACGCCTACTACAATACAGAATTCCAGACGATGCTGGAAGTGAGGGCATCTTTGAGCATAATAATCTGCTTTCTTTTTTTCCTAAGATCAGGAAGGAAACAATCTTCTCGGCCTACAATGCAGATGTAGATCCATATGTATCCTATTTCTAGTCAGTATTTGGAGAATTTGTTATTAACTAGTTTATTATGAGACACGGACACATATTTTGTGTGCTCATTAGGCTTTCTCATATTTTGATTAAGACTGACACATCCTGACCACCACATCTAGAACAGAAGAGGTGGCCTCTGCAATGGTCCTCAAGTTTTGCTTTCCTGACCACCTATAGCTGGTGACATGGAGACATCCTCCCTGGCACAGGCACTGAGGTTTCCCTTCCAGGGCAATCAGGACTTAAATAGAATGGGGTTGTGGCCAGTGTGTGTCTCTCTGTGTTCCTCAGCAGGAGACAGTCCCCAGGACTCTGTGAAAAAGACTGGACTAGCAGCATAGCACGTGGAAAGTAGAACAGATTATGGCAACACAAATAGTGAGCTGTTGAGTCTACAGCAAGAAATTGATGTTGAAAGATGATTTTGGCCCTGGGAAAAATTGTGTTTATTGGCATTAAGAGTAGCATAGGACAGAAACTGTGGCAAATAAAAGGGTAAAAATATTTCACTAGGAAGAAGAAAATATTTACATGTGGTGAAGACTTCTAAAGATAGTTTTATGGGTTTGCTTACCTTCAAGGCACCAAATGCATTTATTTTAAGGAAGTAATGAAAACATTTATTTCAGTGCATTGAAAGAGCAATCTCATACTATTACTATACTGTAGTGAAGTTTAATCCATACTGACCTCAGCTGTGGCAGTTCTGATAATACATGGAAGTATATTATCAATGCCTGGAAAGCAGCAGGGAAGCAGCTAGTCAAAATAAACCATGTCAGTTCTGCAGTCTACATTAAAATATGATTGAATTTCCTTTCCTGTGTTATTATAACTGCTCTGCTACAGCAATTGCCTAGGTCTGACAATGGCAACATGGGCAAGAAAAACGAAAGGAAATGAAATAAAAGCAAGATGACCTAGTAACAAGAAACATAAACCTCCTTCTCCCTGTAACAAAAAGATTATATTTAATCAGCAACTGTGTGCTTTGAATTTGATTCAAACTACCTCCAGAAACCCTTGACCAAAGACAATTACACTCAGTGATGGTAGCTATTTTATGCAGCTTAGTATTTTTGAATTTGAATCACTTTTCTACTCACCTGGTGTCCAATCAGTCTCCATTAAAATAAAGTGTTAATAACCTCATTCTAAGTACAGGCTTAAGGACAGAGAAGTTCAAGAAGAAGAAATGTTCCTGTTTTCCTACTCACCTGTCACTTAAGTTTAAAGCTCAGCACTGTGCATGCTATTCAGCTCAGAAAACATATTACAACTGCACACTAAACTAACAGTTCTGTTCTGAGTTTCCATTAAAATTCTCTACTATGAAGAGGTTCAAAATTCACCCATGAAAATATATTCCTGGGAGGCATTTGATCTCACCTCAAGGATGGATATTTTGATTTTTTTCACAGCAAGTATCTGAGGACGAATTTTAAAAAATCATTTTCTGAAAACAGAGAGTGAACTAAACATCGATATGAAGAAGGTTGTTCTGACAAAGGAGCCCTCAGGGGGGTGCAGAAGCCTCACCCACTCCAAGCCCCGCTGGGAGGAGGCTGAAGCCCCTGACAGCAGCAGCAGCCTTGGCTCCTGCCCAGTGCAGTCACAGAGCCCTGGTAACACGTCTGCACGGAGTACAGATGGATCCCCTTCAAGCATATGTCCCTAATGTGAAAGGCTCAGTCATCTTACACTCTACCATAAGCTTTCCACATCCTGTTCCATTCTACAAAGAGGAACCAGATTTATTTTGCTTCCTTCTGCCATATGTGCTTCTATAGAGAAAAGAGGATTTGTCCTAGTAAATGAGCACATCATACAAAATGAAAAATATTAGTCCCACTTCCCTCTGTCTCTGTCATGCACAGACTTGATAGGGAAAACCAAAATCATTTAATAGCAAGTGTCTAATGTGGAATCCTGGTTCTTATATTTTAAAATATATATTCAAGCTTAAACTTTCCAAACATTTAATACAATCAATAGAATTCTGTAATGTTTTTGGCCACTTTTTAGCCATCTTAACCAACACAGTGAAAGAAAACAGAAGATTTCTGATCTATATTCCTGACACATGTTCTAGTAGCTTTTTCTTCAAGGTAGCATTTGAAATCACATTGACTTTTCTCTTTAAGGTTTATCAAGTATTGCAAGTCTCCTTTTGGAACTCAACATCATTGAAGGAGAAGCAATTACAGAAAATGCCTCCAACTGCTGCTATAATGAACAGAATTTTTCTAGTCAGAATAATGTTTTCAAGTTTGTTTTGGCAAATAGTTGCATGTGAACTGCTGATATAATGACACATCTTTGAGACAAGTGATTTTGAAAGATCCTTATAACACTAATACCACAATAAAGTGTATTTAAACTCGGTTTTTATTTAATTTCTTCTGGAAAGAGTAAGCTAAAATGTGAAAAAAACTGAAATGCACAAAATTATCTTTGCATTCTCTTCATCAGCCCACACTCAAAAGCAGCTTTATTTTATACAACAAAAGTATCTGAAGTTGAAAAATGTTGTCAAAGAGCATTTTCTACTCTTCTTCATGGCATTGCTTTCTTATTAAATAAAAAATAGTGACAATTTCAGAGCAACAGATTGACTTTCTAACATGAGAAAATCACTTCTTGACCTAAAAGAGATCTTTTTGGACTTATTAACTAGCTTTAGGGCCAGACTGTACAGGTGTTTGGCACATAAGAGTTACTCCACAGGATCTAGCCAAGAGGGCTTCTGTGGGAAAAAGAACAGAAGGTAATTACCTGATTGATGACAGAATAGAAAAATTTCCCATGGATAAGGGTCTAATGAAACTGTGGCTGTGCATTATTCAGAGTAGAGAGAGCATGTTTTTGCATTGCAAACATGAAGCATCTTATCCAGCCTCCAGAACTGTCTTCTGTGCAAGTCCCTCTGGCTGCCAAATCTTACACAATTTGTTTCACAATACAGGAGCTGGAATGTACAAATTGCCAGAAGAAGAAGATACCCTTGGCAGTAGTTATTAAATATGCATGTCTATTCATGAATACTTCACACTTCTCCACTGACCACACTACATGAACATTCACTAAAATATGTAAGAGTTCATGAAAACTGCATGAATGACAATGAACGCCAAATGAGGTATTTTGTATCACTTTTTGATACGTGACATCTAGACCTTCAGGGATACTATCTCTGCTAGATTCTTCAGTATCGAGCATCAAAGTTCTAAATTACCCTCTGCAGGAAACTGTATTGTGTCTTAACAGGACATAAAGACAACATGCAACATCAAAGTTACGAGCTTTAACCTAAAACAAGGTTACAAGGTTAACCTAAATACACATTAATCTACATAAACCAGCACTAGGTATCATCCTTCCATTCAACCTTCAGGCAATTATTCCTCAAAAGCTTTCCCATTCTCTCCCATGTGTTTTTGTCAAAGAATACTCTCAATATTCTGTGAGAAATTCAACTTTCCCACTTTCCAAAATGTAAGTAAAGCTCCACTATTAGCAATTACATGCTATTTCCACCCTGTAATAGCATATAAATAGAATCATAGAACTGTTAAGGTTGGAAAAGACCTCTAAGATCATCAAGTCCAACCATCAATGTAGTACCACCACCATGTTTACCATTAAGCCATGTCCTCAAGTGCCCTATCCATATGGTTTTTGAACACTTCCAGGGATGGTGGCTCTACCACTTCTCTAAACAGCCTGTTCCAGTGCTTGACAATCTTCTCTATGAAGAATTTTTTCCCAATATCTAATCTAAACCTCCCTGAGGCAACTTGATACTATTTCCTCTTGTCCTATCACTTGCTACCTCGGGAAGAGGCTGACTCCCACCTCACTGCAGCCTCCTTTCAGGTAGTTGTAGAGAGCAATCAGGTCTCCCCTGAGCCTTCTTTACTCCAGGTTAAACAATCCTAATTCCCTCAGCCACTCCTCATAAGACTTGTGCTTGCCCCGCTCCACCTCAGCCTCTTCCTTGCTGATGATTTTTGCAGACTGCTTTCAGGGTTCCTTCCTTAGTCCAGTACTCCCTCCTCTCGGGACACTGAAAAGCACCAAAACCAGTAACACTTCTAAATCAGACTTTTTAGATAGGACCAATACGGCAACTTGAATCTACCCTCTGAAAATTATTTTTCAGGCCTTCTACACCATCTTCCTAGAATAATATTATAGACTTGTCCATCACTTCCTCACTGTACAAACAAAATCACATTGTGATATCTATACATAAATGACATGAAACCAACCACACTGTAAACTTATTTCCTAAAGATCAGTTGCAATAGATTCAAATGTATACATGGAGAAACTTGCACCAATCTAACTAAGTTGATGTAAATTTCAATGTAATTTAGATCAATGCCACTTCTTTTTCAGGAAGAGCCTTAAACAGGCATTTCTTCCCATTCAATATAGAAATTGACAGGATGTAACATAGGACTTTCCAGTTTGTAGCAGCACAGATACCCTTTACTTAGGTTTGGTTTAACTCCATTAAAGTGGATGAAACTGTCCACTGACTGAAAAGCTCTGAATTAGTTCTGTGGTGGAAGATAAATCTTTAAGAATTAAACACAAAAATACCATATTCCAAAGTTACTTATCTGTCTGATGTACACTACCCTGTTCTTGGTCTCTCATCTCAAATAAATCCCAATTATCTTTCTTTCCTCTTCCTATGCCTACTTGAAGAAAATAATTTAAATCCTTTTTTTTCCCCTGCACTTATTATTTTCTGCTCCTGATTCAGTTGCTGTGCCATGTCTAAACACTATTATGTATGCTATTAAAAAAAATAGCTGTATTTAATGCTCAAATAAAGTTTCTTTTCTTATATATAATTATTTAAGAAAGTAGTGTTGACAGGTCTATCAAACTGTTTGTCCCCACACGCCATTATGAGTGGATCCAAAAAAAAAACCTTGCAACCGAGATTAGATTACAGGGCTGAAAGCAGGCTGTTCTAGTAGCAATTACAAAAAGGTTACTTATTTGTGTAAAAATAGCCAAGAAATTTCAAAAGAAGATGAATCTTAAGACATAAAATTAGAAGTTCAGTAAAACTAGGCTTAGGTGCGACTCAGTGCTTAGTAAAGTTATTACCACAGCTGTACACCTAAGAAACAAAAGATATATACATATAAAGTTATTATAAAGTCAGTATTGGAAGAGAAAGAACCATGGATTTTTCTAAAAATAACTCCTACAACAATCACAGCTCCAGTATCATGAACACCTGACTTTCAATTCAACTGTTTTTTGAAAAATTCAGTTCTAATGTCAGACAATCATTCTTAAATAGAGAACAATACTGAGAATATAGTTTGAACAGACTACATCTCTCCTTCTGCCTAGGAGTATTTAATTATAGCCCAGGGCTCAGTCAGTTGGACACCTGTGAGTTAAGTCAGCGGTCCCTAACTTTTTGTCTATTCTCTTGAGAAAGATGGCAATAATCTGAACCTCACCAGGATCAGCTTATTTACTTTGTCTTGACAGTTCCTGCTCCTGCCTTGGTTCCTGTTGATCCCAGAACAAGAAGTACAGTGCTGCAGATCCAACAGCATTTATATATGTGACGGCAAATAATTTAAATCCATTCCACATATGGAATTATGGATTTATTCCATGCCATTAAGATGAACTCACCAGTTATGAACTACTGAGCTAACATGTACTGTGTGTAAATGCTAAATATATTTAACAATGCTATGTGAGAAAGAGGTGAGATATGATATCTTGCTTTACATATGAAAAATAACTTAGAGATACTCATCTCAGTCAGAAATAAAACACTAATGCTGCCATTACAGTATTACTGTTTACCTATTTTCTTTTAATTTCATTAAAACTGGACTAATTTTTCAAGCTACAACTTGTGGTTTTTGTTTTGTCTAGTAAGTTCTGAGATTTGCAGTTTAAGAAATAATACGTCCTTCCTATAAGAAATAGCCCCAAGACAAGGAAAAAGCATTTTGGGCATATGTTCTAGGAACAATCAGATTGAACATTTCCCCACAAAGCCAGGAAGAAAGATATTTCCAAAATATTTTCAAAGTGAGTGAATTTGGAGAAAAAAAAATCCATAAATCCATATCTTGTTCTCCAGTTTTGTAAAGCTGGTAATTATACAATGGTTTTAGTGAAACAGCATCACTCCATAATCTTCCTGAAGCCACTGTGGTAGAAACAGAAGAAGAGGGGGAAAAAAAAAAAGAAAAAGAAAAGAAAAGAAATTAAGGGTCTTGTGACATCCTGCCATGTGTGGATTCCTTTAACCCACTTTTGGAATGCATAAAATAGCAGTAATTTGTATAGACATGTTATTTTCAGTGACCTCCTGCTGTCAAAGAAAAATAGTCCTATTGACAGTAGTGAATAATGTGATCAAAAATGTTGTCATTTAGCAACGAGGGTTTAAGCCACAGCTGCCTCTGCTACATCATTCTCTCACTTGCTGATCAAGACCACTCAGTTGCCAGAGACATACACGGGCTTTGCAGATAACCCTGACTTCAGATATGACCAGATGCCAGCTCATAGCTGTTATTCAATTACTTTGAACAAGATTCTTTAAAGGATGCTGAATTCTGGCATCAGGAAGAGGGTAACTTCTCTTTGGACAGCATAAATACATTAATAGTGACTTGATATAACAATTTGAAAGTTAACAGAAAAGGTCACAAACGTAAATGAGCAGAATATAAGGAAGAAAAAGAAAGGCTGAGTCCCTTGAAGGGAAAGATTTCTGCAACTAAGCTGCCTAAAAAAAAGAGTCCAAGAAGAAAAAGAAAAAAAAGATTTTTCTATAAATGTGAAGTATTTTTGTTCATTGTAACTAAACTCTAGGGAGACCTATCTAGATGAGCTTTGCAGTGTCAGACTAGATATGCTATGCAAAACATTTCTTCTAATCTTGAGCAGCTTCTGTGCTGTTAATAAATCCTGGTTTTAATTAGACCACTTGAGCTTCAGACTTTTCAAGGAAAGTTTCATACAGGTTGTCCCACAGAGACAAAACTTTCAATCACAAAAAGGTAGTGTAAGAAAAGTGTCCAGCAGGGACTCCCAGACAAAGAGGGTAATTTTGCACTTCTTTTACAGAGCTATATTACTACAGCAAGACTAAGGTCATAGGCATTCTTCTTCCACTGACCAAGTACAAGAAGCGAATTCAAAAGAAACAGCAAAGAACAGAACACATATATTCTTTTTCCTTCCCCTAACTTTAAATACCTAGTCAGATAAAAGGATTGGTAAGTACTTGCACTACTACCAAATGACAAAACCCCAAATACAAGATAGCAATTTCAGAGACCAGAACTGCAAAAAGGTTTTCAAATGCAGCTTCTGATTTTCTCAGCCTTTTTTCTTGTCCCAATATGAAATGAATTTAATGGATCGTCTTTTTTGAAAGCATTGAGAATGCTTATTTAGATTACATTAAGATTAGGTGTCAGTTCAAATAGCAGACGTGTAACAAATAGGAAAAGTACAGAGCTCTTCAGTCAATAGAACACTGAAAGACATCTGCTTTAATAGCTAATGAAATTTAAAGTGAGAAAAAATTCAAAGATCAGGAATTTAAAAACTTTGACAAATCATGTGACAAATAGCAAATAGCTACTAGCGAGAAATAGCAAATATGTGACAATGTATTCTGTTCAGCCACTCTCTAATCTCTTATAATCTTCTTTCATTCATGATTGGACAAATAGTTACAAGGGAAAAAAAATGTTGAATATCATTTGATAATAAATTTCTGAATATGACTCCTGAAGTACATCTTGTAAACCTAAACAAAATGCTTTGCCAGCTATAATACATGTGCTCTTTATACTATTATAACAGGTGCTTCCTAGTCACTCCCTATTTTGCATACAGTTCCAAATAACAAACACTAGAAGCAAGTTATATTGCAGCAAACAAACTGTCACGATATTTTCAGGACATATTTGGTCTGCAAATTTCACAAACTAGCTGTTGCAATCAGCAAAGAGGCATTGCAGCCGTCACCAGCATTGAATGTGCTTAATAATTATCCTCTAATTGTGTAAGAATACACAAACAAACCAACACAAGAATTAACCATAAAATCCACATGGAAAGCGAGCATTGCAAAATGCAGCTATAGTATTCTGCAAGCATTGCTGTAACCACTGACTGAACAGAGGTTCTTCCAAAAGGCAAACAGCATTAAATAATTATCTCAAATTTCCCATGCGCATCTCATTCTCTTAGAAAACTTTCCTCAGTGTTTTTTTCCCTTTTAAAGATTTCGAGATGCTATGTATCAGTAATATAATTCTTCCCTTTTCTCAATTTAGAAATATTTCTTTTTCTTTAGTTTTGAACTGCACCTGTTATATGACACACTGCTGTGGCAAAAGCTGTGCATACAAAGGCTGTAAAAGGAATGTCCAACATGAAAGACAAAGAATGGTCTAAAATGGGATGTCAGTGACAATAGTCTGACTCAGTGAAAACTAATTTTGGATTGAGGCGGGGAAGGAGGGAGAAAAATCAAAGCTTTTCATGTATTTTTCTCTTGACCTGAGAAAGAACATGTGGGACACTTAAAAAATCTTATGATAGATAATGAAGACCTTCATGAAGACTCTCAGGTTCAACAGAAATAGCAACCTGCACAAAAGCAAGAAACACTTGTCTCCCTTTTTTCCCCACTCTATATATACTCTATGGACCTAAAGATTGTTTCTGCTGTGTATGTTTAACCAGGAAAGAATTATATGTAAAATGTATTCAGGAAGAGATAATAAAACAGCTAAAAATAGAAAGAATTGTGTGATGTTATGGACATACCATATCACAACTGAGAATTTCATGGGTTTTTTGTTGGTTTTTTTTGGGTTTTTTTTTGTTTTTGTTTTTGTTTTTGTTTTTTTTAATTCAATAAGATATGTGAGACAGGGCTCATGTGCAATAAATATATGGTTTAAGAAATACTGACACAGTAAATGTCAATATACAAACTCTAATGCCTTCAGCTACTTGGGCACTACAACTCTAAAACAAAAGTGTTAATCAGACTGTGAAAATACTTTAATTCACAGGTAAGACTACTATTTGGAAGTTATGATTTCACACCCATATAAACACTGTTTATCAAAGAAATAAACAAATTGCAGTGTCTTTATTTGTAAAACTTGAACACCTATAATAGTTGTGGGGTTTATATATTTATAATGGTTATTATTGTTTTCTTTGGTACTACAAGGCTTACCATACCATATGATCTCACTAAAGACTTGCACTGTATTAAATCAGCTACTCCATTACTTTTAGAGACCAAAGTCACTTTATTTTTCTATTTGTATTGTAACATCAATCATTTAAAGTATATTTTCAATTGTGTTTATATTATGAGATATATATAGCACAAGAGGGTATATATTGTAAATAAATTATTACTCCATTACTAGATAGCAATAAAGGTTGAAGGCAAAAAAAAAAAAAAAACAAAAACAAAGCACATTACTCTCTGATGGTGAGACTGCAGCAAACAGCAAACTGCTTAATCTATAGAGACAGGACAAATGTCAGAGTAAATTCTTGAGCAGGACTATATAGCTCCAGGGAAAGATAATGGCACACTGTGCTCTTCAGCTTTAGGTCAGAGCCTGGCACCAGGCTCAGACCATTCCTCTTTAATGCAATGATCCACTGCTTGCATACTCAGACGTCAGAGGTGTTGGTTAAAGGCTCATGAGGGATGCTGGTAATAAAACTCACCACTTTCATTTCTCACAGTACTGCCATGAAAAAACAGCACAAGCCAAACGGTTCCTATCAGGTTTGAAAACTAAGCACTAGCTAACGGTACAGGGACCATCAATAAATGTTTGAGCAGGTCTGAAACAGCTGCTGGAATGAGTAATGGAGATTCTCCCAGGCCATCTGATGGCTGTTTAGTGCCCCATGTGAAATGAGCGCTTGACTCACTTTTCCCTGGCTCCCAGTGGACCGATAAGAAGCAATACCCAAGGAAATCAGTGACCTTGGCAGTAGAGCCAAAAAGAATGAAAAATTCTGTCTTTCTCACAGCACCTAAGAGTTGAGAGATGTTACTGGAATACAGAATAGAAACATGAACTGTCACCAAAGACAACAATCTTGTGGTATCTCGGTGTCATTGTCAGTCACTGAATGTGATTACAGACAGCAGCCTTCACATTCACATTACAGGAGAAAGCAGCTCATCTTCATACATGAGAATTTTCCCCAAATTGTCTACTGATCTTGACACTAAAATATGCTCCCGAGAAGTAGTAGAAAGACCTCTATAAAATATGTTATATATACCACAGCAGATAACTTTTCCACTACTATCAAAATTCTTGAAAGAGCATTTTTGGCAGTTTCTAAACGTGTTATACTGGCCAGAATTTCGTAAAACAGGATTCATGATCCAGCACCACCTGACAGCTGTTGCTACCACCATTGCTACTACGACTGTTAACTGCTGTAATGTTCAATGGCACTAAATCCCTCAATAAGAGTATCCTTGACAGGCAAATGTACGGTCCAGCTCTCAGTAGACAACAGAACAATTTTAATGAGTCATGATAATAAACATTTAAAAAATAAATTAGTATAAGAAATGGTGGGATGAGGTTTATGAATATTTTTGCCAGAGAGCAACTAGCCAAACCAAGCAAAGCACAAGGATTTGTGGAAAGACCGCATCCTAACTAAAAGGAAAGATGTTGGGAAAGTATTACAGGAAAAGGTATAAAGGCCAGCAAACTCTTCAAAAAACACTGATGAGTTTTAAAAAACACTATATGCATTTTTTAAAGGTTATATAGTTTCACATATATTTTATATTTACAGTTGAACAAGAGCTAGAAAGAAAATTGGAGGAATGGATGTTCTGGAGTGGATATTAATCCCAAAGAACTAGCTGGTTGAGAATTTCAGGGTGGGTAAAAGGCAACTTGGATGACACTGATGAATAATTTACAGAGTTCATATTCCTTTAAAAGGGAAAAAAATAAACAGCAAAATAAAACAACTAATTTCAAGAAGGCAAACAAATTTGGCAAATCAGTGGAAAGACAGCAAAAATAGGTTAAAAGAGTAATTTTTCCCAATGGAAACAAAGGCAGGAATTGCTCTAAATCAGATGTTTCACAGATCTTCAGCACGCATAAAGGATGACAATCACAAAAACACACAGTGAAAAATAAGAAAAGCCAGCACACACTATGGAATACAAATATGAAAAAGGAACAAGATTAACATGAACAAAAACCCCTATAAATTCATTGGCAGTGAGAGAACAACAAATAAAATATTAACCTGCCATTCAAAAGAGAGGAAATTATATTGACCAAGTGCAGAGAAGGGGACAACGGGTTTACTAATCTTTTCCACCAATTGTCACTAAAACAGTCAATTGCAAGTAAATGGCCAGCCTGGTTTCTACCAAAGAGAGCTTAATTCTTAACTCTGGTTAAGCTGAAGATGTGGGCTAGAATCATGACTGTCGTAACAATCTTTGTAATGAATCACCTGCCTAAAAAAGGAAGGTTAGGGACATAAATGCTATTAGCAAATTTAAAAGTAAACGTTGAATGGGCAGTGCAGTTGGGATTCAAGGATGAGTATTTGGGGAGAAGTATTTTTTGTTTTATGTAGTAATTAATAACAGACCAGAGTCCAAATTAAGAATAAGGCACTGAAGCAGAGTTGAACCATTCTAAAACTTCAGTGATAAGCAGCTGTTCACAAGAAACATTTTTGCTATAACAGAAGCTGTCTTTTGAGCTAAATCAGATTAATCTAACCATAATTTAAATAAAATGATTATGTTTCCTCTCACTAAAACCCAGCGGATGCTATAAAGAAAAAATATTATTTATCTACCTCAAATCAAATAGTGTAAGCAGAAGAATTCTTTATGGAACAATTGGTTAGTTTCACTATTCAATTTTTACCATGATTTTTCTTCCTTGTTTCTTACTGGTTCCTCATTGCAGGATGTCCAAATATGCATTAAAACACAACTGACATAGTCAACATAAAATGAAATCAATCTTCAGATAACTGGGATCATGGGATCTACTGAATAAATAGTATTTCTAGTAGTGGTCTAAACCCCCCTTCTTTTTACACTTCACTGTAAGAAGACATAAGAGAAGACTTTAGAGGTAAATACACCCAACTAAACCCAAGAGTTCAGATCTGACTCTCAAATCTGACAGAACAATAAAGCCTAAATACTCTGACTTCAAGACAAGAGCTCAGTCTCCTCAGGAAGGAGCTTGCAAATATGAACACTGCACACACCAGATTTGCAGGGAATTCTTAAATATAAAATGATTTTGTGTTACAAGGTCATAATCGGTAATCTATCATGTTGGCAAGTGCAGATTTTGTGTTTGTTTAGTGAATGAAATTACATTATAAATATAGTCCTCAGGTTTTCTTTAATTATTAAAAGAAGCAAATTTTACATTATGAGAAATAGAACACCTGTTCATGAATTTAATAAGGAATAAAGGTCAAAAGGAAACTATATTAATTTACAATATGTATAAATAAACAGTCTACATTATGCATTGGTTACATTTTAATATGAAATACAAGTGTAGGTTTTGCAGATAGAAAGAAAAACCTAATTTTAAATTTTAATTTTATGAGACGGTTTTGAAGAGGAAAAAGTACACATGTAGACTGGATAAGAGGTACCATTAATGAGTACTTACAGGTAGGAAAAAGATATTTAGCTTCTATCTGTGAACACTGTTGTCAGGTTGATCAGACTAAAAATGCAGGGGGCTAACAGTGGAAAAAATTAGTTAATATTTTACAATCATAATGCTATTCTGCTGTTGATTCTCTTGATCAAGCTTTTAGTTGTTTTAAAAGAATAAGATCCTCAATTACTACACATAGCATAGAACGTTAATCATATTCCTGACATTTTCAAATCTGGGTAGGTCTGTTTTGTTTTGTAAATACATGCCATATCTGAAACATGTGCTGCAAATTGACTTAGGATATCACCAAAAGGATACTGAAAGAGAAAGAAGAGAAGAGAAGAGAAGAGAAGAGAAGAGAAGAGAAGAGAAGAGAAGAGAAGAGAAGAGAAGAGAAGAGAAGAGAAGAGAAGAGAAGAGAAGAGAAGAGAAGAGAAGAGAAGAGAAGAGAAGAGAAGAGAAAAAGAAAAAAGAAAAGAAAAAAGAAAAGTAAAAAGTAAAGAAAAAAGAAAAGGAAAAAAAGAAAAGAAAATAAAAGCCATAAGAAATTGGAGAATCATAAGATGAAATTGAGACCAGAAGCAGAAGCCATTAATTTCACAAGAAAGCTTTGGATGTTATAACAACCCACTCCAGATGCATTAGTTGGATATCATTTTCTGTTACAGTAAGAGTAAGATCAAATCAAGGCAGCCTCATAGTAAAATCCTACAGTTACACTTTGAAAAGAGGGGTCATTTTAATTTCAGAGTCTTTTATTACACAGCAAGATAACTGATTGAACTGTGAAATAGCATTAACAGCATAAATATATCCTGATGTCCTCTCTTTAATGCATTTAGAAATTATAGACATTTTTTGAGGTTTTTATTTGCAGGAATTATGATGAATCTTCAATTCCTTATCCTTAACTCCAAAATACTTACATGAAGACTGTACTATTGTAAATTGTCTGCCACTACTAAATTTTGCAGTAATTATGAAAATAACATTTTTAAGGTCTGTGAAGATGTAATAGTTTCAGAAGTTCAAAGCTCTTGACCAAAAGTGAACTAGTTTGCTATAAACCCATTACATCTTTCTTATTTTTGGAAGCGTTTTTCTAGAACAAAATATGGTTACAATTCAAAGCAAGAAAGTGGAAAATGATGGGTGTTTCTATTATAGTACAAATGACTCAAAAAGGAAATTAAATACTTCTTACAGCCTTCAGAGGATCTACTGTCAACAGAAAGACAGCCTGGTACCTGCAGAAGAACAGTTTCCAAAAATCAGGCAAGTAACTTCAACTTATCATGTAACTCGTACCAATTCACAAAGAGAGTTTTGGTAAGCACAGATGTTACAGTGTTTAAAACATTCAAAGATTCTGAAGAACTCAAAGGTACTAATTTCAACTAGACCAGCACTAATTCAGAAAAAAATCTGAAGTGTGTGTTGATACTACTCTCATTCTGACTAGATTGTGTATTACATCCAGACCTTTTATGAAATTGAGTAGTTGACATGACATTTATTCATTTTCAAGGAAAATGAAACTCAGTCACTTTTATCATAAGACTCTCAGGTTCCTGCCTGTAAATTTATAATTCACCTGAAGACAGTATAAAGGTTTTTGGAAAATCTGCCAAGTTTGTCTGATTATGATAATGACAGAAATCAGTGTGTACTGTAATAGCTTAATATCAGCGAGGCTCCATCCCTCTCCAACTACAACAGCATTAGCCTGAACTAGGATACTGATCCCAGATATTTCAGGCAGGTATTACACTTTGTGGAAACTTTGATGGAAACCTCAATGAATAAAATCTACTTCATTGCTTTTATTTTAAGATCTTAGCCAAGTATGTGGAACACCTCTCTCAAAAGATTATCTATTAATGCATGAATATGTGCTGGGACACAATGCTGCACACCAGCAGCTTCACTGTTCTGAATGTGCTCAGCAAGAAGCACCCTAACGCTTTTATTTACATGCTACCAAAAATACCTTCAGGAAAATACATAAACATGAAATGAAATGTAAAGTTGCATCTGTCAGTTCAAACTTACCCATTGCAACTTTGAGTCACATGAGTTGGCTGAACTGAATATTGTGACTCCAAGTAACCTCATCTTTACTCATAGACTCGTTCACACCTCATCCTCAGTGCCAAACCACCACTGACTAAACCACCACTAGATTCGTCTAGTGGAAGAGTAGCAGATTGTAGGAATGAGGTTAAATATATTTTACTGTTACCCTAAGTACTTACAACTAACAGAACAAGGAATACATTTATTTTACTGCTGAGAGCCGGTTACTATCAGTGGAGAGAAGTAAAAATAAAATACTGAGAACAGAAGAGTTAGTTGATATATTACTTTTAGTAGGGCAAAGAACAACAAAGAGGCAGTTCAAAACCTTTGGTGTAGGCAAAACACTGCAGTATGTAGACCAGCTATTGTGTTTCAATCACAAGACTAGCAATAATGGTAAATATGTCTAGATTTTAATTAAATTTCCCATAGACTTTACTATCTGTGACTAATAGTATTTAAATTTCTTCAGTCACATAATATTTATTCCTTTAAGCCATAAAGAACTACACATAATCAGTTTTTCTCCCAAGGAAAGAACTATCTGTATTATAAAAAACTCAGATTGTATTCCATATATAATCACCACCTGCATTTCAAGATTATTGTGGCTAGTCTATATCATATTATTAGTGTACACTTGGTCTGAAATCTCTATTATCTTCAAACATAATAACGAACTTTGAAATAGTAATTCCTGTTTCCTGTTTTTCTGCATGTGTCTGTAGAGACACTTATGTCTTAATTTTAAGTCGTTCACATATATTTTAATGTCACCCTAAAGACTCTTCAGTCTTTTCAGCTGTCTGTGGGGTGATATACTATTTCACTGTCTTATAATATTTTTCTAATGTTTTCACTGTAGATTTTTAAATAAAATTTCTACTCTAATCCAGTATTTTTTGGGATGTAGAAATAACTACTCCTTCACAAACACCTAAGTAACAGAAAGAACTTTTCATAGTTTCAAAATATATTTTTAATAGAATTCATTCATTATCTTTAAAAAATCCCTCTTATCAGGAGCATTACATTCTTATTTTTTAATGTTTTGATCCCAAGACCACCTAGCTATGCATGCTCAGAAATTAACCTTGATTTATGCTCTGGAATTCTTCAAGTCATTTCACTTGGCTGTAGAAAAACACATGCAATTTCCAGTCAAGTTTTCCATACAAGTTTTCCCTGTAAGCCTAGGGAACAATTCAAACGCAGCCCTGGCATGAAGATCCATGTGTGCTAATATGGAATTGATGCTGATCAAATAAATTTTTGAATTAGGATAGCTGCACTTACAGTTCTTAACATCTAAAGGCTCAGAAGTGTTAGAAACTTTTTAAGCCACTTATGCTTAAGAATAACATAAACCCAGTATAAAAAGCAACTCATCGAGAGCAGACACTAGACAGAAAACATGATAATCTCTTTTGTCATTCTATTCATGCAGAAGAAAGATGGCAACCTTTCCTTTGAATTCCTAGTCTATGGTTGATTAATAATTATGTTAATTCAGCTGTAGTTATTAGGTAAAATAAAACAAATTAAAAAAACAGATAAATTCTTAAACTTAGAGATCCAGTTTTAACAGTGCCTTTGTGATTTCTCTCAGAAGATTTGTGTAAATATTATTGCTGAATTAAGGTGCACCACCTGCCAAACAAACCCAATTTTAGTAAGTGTTATTCTAGCTGAAACTCTGCAGTAGACACAGAATCAGCTCTGTTGACCAGCTTAAAGAAATACCCTCTGAGGTTCAGAAGCTGAACCTAACAGAGTTACTTATATGGAATTCTATTAGAAGCAACAGACAGTTAAAATTTCCCAGTGTGATTCCTCTTCCATTTTCTAAGGCAGTTCTCACTGACCAGACATTCTAAAATACATCATGAAATAATTCTCTGATCAAATGGCTCAATCAAATTACGAGGCAAGCATAAGTGCGCTATACTTTTTTTCAATCTACCTGTGCTCTGACTTGAAGCTTTAGTTTTCCCTCTCACTTTCCCTCACCAGATAGTACAGCTGGGTACTTAAGATCTGAAAAGAAAACTGAAATGCAAAGGTTGAATTGATTTGTCAGGGTAAATGCAACAAAGAGTAATACTACTATTACAAAGAACTATGAAGACAGTCTTCTGAAAAGGAAGGAGAGATGCCTGCTACAAACACATTTTTGCATCTTTTCCAAATATAAAGAAGGTACCAGTACTGTGTTATGCTGGTAGGCAAACATCTTACTTGATCTCAGCAACAGCCAGTGAGACCCAACATACACAGTGACTTGCCTTACATCAACAACTTACTAACCTACTGAAGTCAATTAAAATTGTCACATGCATAAGGGTAGATAAAGTGATTTAATCTTTTAGCAAATCATAATTTCAAACAAGGTATTCTTTCTACAATCCCTTTAATGTCTTTTTTTTTTTTTTCATGTGCAGGCCTGGTGACTTCCATTTGCTCATATTAAAATAGCTGTATAAAACCCACATGAAAATTCTTCCTAAGGATCTAACTAGGTTTTTTCCTATTCCAAATTTTACAACCTCTGCCTCTGTGTAGGGAGACAATAGTGTTTTTCATTGTTGGGAAAGTACTAGCATACTGAGTGCATATTTGATTAATGCACATGAAATGAATGCTGTCTTTTTTCTACAGCTCTTGCTTTACCCAGTATACTCTTTCAGAATGGTATCTACAGAACAGGCATTTTTGAAAAGAGGTGCTTAAAACATGAACAGAAAAAAAAGAATCATATGTATTACAGATAAAAATTGCCTTGTAGGCTACCTATTCTCTCTATGCACTAGAGCAAGATTGTTCTCTGTGGTACATTTTCTAGTATTCTAATGGTAAAATTTTTAATGTGCTAAACTACAGGACTTCTGTCATTCCTCTTGGGAGGTAATTTCCACTTAATATATATTTCTGAAGATGTTTTTTTCAAGGTTCTACCCATATTTTCTCTTTCAATTTTACCATACAATATCCTGTGTGGGGAAACCATACATATTCCTTCCCATCTTTGGTCTTAATACCTGCAAAATACTTCACAGGTCATTTCTTTAACCCTCTCCTAATCTCTTAGCTTATATATAAACATTTATTTTAAAAAATCCCAGCAAGCTATAACTTGACCATATGTATAATTTAAACATATAATTTGAACTATATATATATAGTTGCAATATATAAACACACACACAGAAGCATATATATGCATAATATAAAAGTGTATTTAATGCTTCCCACTTAAAGCAAAACTTCCATTGTCCTCACTTTTGCTCGTCAAAGAATCATCTTCAACAGCATTTTGGGATATTTATTTATGTATGTTTGGATGGCTTTGCATCTACAGTCTGGTATGCAATGTCTTGGTTTCTACAACACAACAGTCAAAATTTTTTTCCAATAGATCCATATAACAATGAAGCATCTACAAAATACTAAATGATAAACTATTTCCCTTATAGAGTACTCTGTAATCATAACAGATTTTGTTAAGTAAAATTTTCGTTTTTTCTTTTAATCTCACTACAGAAAAAGTGCAATCTCACTCTTAAATGTCAGTAGCATAGTTTAAAAAAGAGATAGCCTGATTAAAAAAAAAATATTCCACAACTTACTGACATTAGACTTTTGCCACTATGCTATCCCAGAAGTTAATTCAGGAAATATGTTCTAGTTTAAACCAAGTCTGGGTTAGGCAGAAAACTGTCAGATATAATTTAGATAAATTTGATTTCTTCATTGATGAGAGGTAGCTACATTAGAAGCAACTCTGGCATCAGTCAGTCCTGTTTTCTGTGGTGCATTTAATAAAATTATGACAACCCTAGCAATTAATCCTGAGTCATTAAAAAGTTGATGACTTAGTTTTGTTATGTATCAGCAAGTATATGCATGTTAAAGAATAAATATAGAATTACTAGACATACAAATGCAGAAATCAAGATCCACATTTCTCATATATATATACAAATTGACATCTTATATTACACAGGAGTGTTTGCTTTCGAAATAACACAAGGAAAAACCATTTATGCAGTTTTTATACATTTTTACTACTTATCTTAGCCAAACTCAAATTAAGTGAATTCATACAAAATAAGGAAGTGAGAATTCTGAGACACAATCAGTAATTTAACTACTATTTTTTCCTCTTAAAGAAGCATATACTTTTGTTGGACACATAAGACCAAATTAGCATTTTTTTTCTTTTAAATATTTTATCAATCTTGTTTGTCAACCAAAGTCTTAAAATTGCCATTTCGCTGTTCTGTTTAAAAGCTCAAGCTGCTAAAAGTATCAGAAACATTTCTAATCCTGCATGGAATTCTAGAGGTCTCTCACAGCACACAGGAATGAAAAATGCACAACAGCAACTACCTGTGGAACAGACCCTGAACAGTAGATAAATTGCAAATTATCTGCTACAAAGCCAGGTCCAAGCAACACAATCTAGCAGATAAAAAACACATGGTTTACTCAAATATGACAATTACCATACACTGATTCACTATATGACTGATCTTATACCTAAGTAAAGAATTTTCCTTATTCAAGCAATAAGGAAAATGAATAATTACATTATTAAAATCTAAAGATGTTTAAAACCCTTAAATTCTACTTTATAATGTCACATTCAGTATCCCAAACTCATCTTTACAGCTTCTGATGTAAAGTGATATAAAGGCATTTCAATTTTAGAGTGAAATGAGATGTCATCTATAGATCTTTAGTATCAGCAAGAATCAATGAAGTGGTAATTTGCAGTAATAGGCAAAACCTAAATATGGCACACCTGGGAAAGAAGCAGCTCTGAAGACTCGAGCAGACTCATCCCAACTGTCTTTACTCCAACAAAGGCTGCATTAAGCCAAGCTCTCTCACTCCATTAAAGTTTTAGCATGCAATAAAATTAATGTTCCTCTACATATTGATTTTTCACTTCATAAAAACGTAAGACTCGGCAAAAGAAAATTTCATCTCATTGCAAGTTTTCATATTTGTTTCTTTCTTTGGCCTAATTTCAACTGGCAACCAAAGTGCTTCACACCCAAGGCTGTCCCAATGTCACTGATCCCTCTCTCCAGATAAAGCAATGCATTACAACAGTCATGTCATTGTCACAAGAAAAACCCGACAGCAAAACTGCTACTTTTAGAGACACAAAGTCAGTCTAAATGCACATTTGACTATATACAATGGATAGCTTCACTGACCTCCAGTAAGGAGTTTCCCACCCCAGTTTACCAGCAATGTTTTTCAATTACCTCTTGAAAAGGAAAAAAATCATAACTCACCCAGACAGAAAAGCTGGTTCTTGTCTTGAACAATATTGAATTATTGCATATGTTTTGAAGAATGTTGGGATGTCAAACAGGATAAGAAAGTAAAAATAAGATATTAAGTCTGGAGTATCAGCAAAGAAACCAAATAACTACAGTAAATTCAGATAGGATGCCTTGAGATGAAAGACATCCCACAACTAAACATAAATAGTTGAGATCATTCTCAGAACGACTTCTTAAGTGGAGGGTATATCTAGGAACAAAATAAGACCTAGTGATCTCTACATCTACATGTAAAAGACATGGAGAGTTGTTGATCTCACTTTGGCATTTTCAAATACAAGCTGCTTTGTAATTAAATTTAGCCATTATAAAAACATAAAAAAATATTTAATTGGCTTGAATTTTATCATGCTTGCCCCAAACTATTTTTATTAAAAATTATTTCCTCTCTCTTAATCTTTTATATAATAATTTCATGGTATAAATATTTTGTCCAGAAATCCATAATATAATTTCTCTTACTATCTTTGCAAAACTCTATTTTTTGAGCATTTGCTTGGCTCCTACTGAGTTTCAGTTTTTTTCCATCTGAATCCTAGTGAAAGGTGAACCTTAGAACTACACAGATTTCATATTTTAGATTTCATATTAGATTTCACATTAGATTTCATATTTTTCTTCCTCTGTATAACTCTTTATGACAAAGCATTTAGCATCGATTTTTATAAGAGCTAGACCAGTAATAATACAATTAGGAATGCTTAAAATTATAGGCATCTTAGAAACAATTTGCAGAGCAAACTGGAAGCAAGTATTATTTCTAAGTTACAGAATTTAAATTTAAAGGTACAAATTAATTAAAACATGAACAATAGATGGCACAGTGAGTATAAGGAACTTTGACCAATGCTCTAAGTCTGCTGAGCAAGGTAGCAATAATGCAGGTGGCCACTGAGTTCTTATTTCCTCTGGCTCAGCCTCTGTTAGTGCCACTGCTAGAAACATGAAATCAAAATAGTATGACCAGACCTTTGAAAAAGTAGACAAAGCTTTTCACCGCTTCCATAAAGCAAAATATGTTTCTCAGTGGCACATCTGTATTTATCAGTGTTACCAACCTTAAGAATTTTGTTCAGTTGCCATAGAACAAAATTTATTGGTTTATAATTAAATAATGTGGCACTGTGTTTTGCAATCAATTTCTTAGCACCATCTGAACAGAAACCTTTCTTTCTTTATTTAGTACAAAATTATTTTGTCAGACTCTTCTTCTCATCAGTCTCCTGTTTAATTGCTTTTGTCTTTAGTAACAACAGCATTCAGTTTTTTAATTATATGTTTAGGTAGGACCTAAATCACTGCAACAGACATGGACAGGACAACCATCATTTGCTTCCATGGTAAAGAACTGACTGTGGCTAAACACTGTCATCTGTAGAATTTACATAAACACATTAATTAGCCTTCCTTTGTTTCTCTTCAAAACATATTAAAATACCAGACACAGCTGTCTCTACAAAAGATTAAATTCATGTCCTTTCTAATTCATGATGTCACCCCAGTCACAAGCAATTTCCAGTAGTTTTATTTTCAAAGGAAAGACAGCTAATGAAAACACCACTATAAAATTTTACATGTGGAAGTTGTGCAGACATTCTACAAAAAAATTTAGTATTCTTTTGAGACGTCTTTCCCATAGCAATGGGCAAAGATACACAGGCCAGCATTCCTGAAGCTAAATCAAACTTCACTTCCAATAAAATAAGCAGTTATTATGACACAAGCTGAAAGCTTTTCCTTCTTTTAGAATATTTCTTTCTCATGTACTGGGCTGGTTTTGCCTGGGATAGAGTTAACTTTCTGCACAGTAGCTGGTGTGGAGCTGTGTTTTGGATTTGTGCTGGAAACAGTGCTGATAACACATGGATGTTTCAGCTGTTGCTGAGCAGAGCTTACCCAGAGTCAAGGCCTTTTCTGCTTCTCACCCCACCCCACCAGTGAGGAGGCTGGGGGTGCACATGGAGTTGTGAGGGGACACAGCCAGGACAGCTGACCCCAACTGACCACAGGAATACCCCAGACCATGTGGTATTGTGCTCAGCATATAAAGCTGGGGGAAAAAGAAGGAAGGCTGGGACATTCAGAGTGATGGCGTTTGTCCTCTGCAGTCACTGTCATTGCATGATGGAGCTCTGCGTTCCTGGGGATGGCTGAACACCTGCCTGCCCATGAGCAGTGGTGAATTAATCCCTTAGGTTTTTTGCTTGCATGCATGGTTTTCCCTTTATCTGTAAACTGCATTTATCTCACCTTGTGAGTTTCTCACCTTTACCCATGTGATTCTCTCCCTCATCCCGCTGAGAGGGAAGTGAGCAAGCAGTTATGTGGGGCTGAGCTGCCCCTGGGGCTATAATGACACAAACACATAACAAAATCAATTTACATGGTAACACTTAAGGATGAGCCAAATCATTGGGGTTTTACTTTTTCTGCTAGAGATGATCAGTACTTGCAGAATACTTCATGGAAATGTACCATATTCAAAGCATCACATGAATTTATGGAATAAAGTAAATGGGTTGATGTGATGGCCAAAAGGGTCTTTCAGAGACTGAGAATGAAAATTTCCCAATCTGAAGAGCAATAGTAACACTAGAAGAGGAAAAAATAGTAAAATTATAAGATCTTGTATTAGAAAATAATGACAAAATTGAATTATTTTATTGCTACCACTCCAGTCAATACACATATATCTACAGTGTTGCAACAAATGAGGACAAAAGGAAAAGGACAAAGACCAAGTAGAAAGTCCAACATCAAAAGACTGAATTTCCTTGTTCTAATAAAGCCAAAATCTATTACACTGTACTGAAATCCATATAGTTACCTTTATTCCTTACTTAATAATTCCTTAATCAATATTAATGAAAATACTAAAGTTACAATTAAATGCCACTTACACATCATAGAACATTTGTGACCACAGATAGAAAATTTAAATTGTTAGAAAACCACTGTGAAAAGTCACTTTTTCACCTATTTCATCATAATACTCTTTTTAATAGAAACAAGCAAGAGAATGTTCACAAGTGAGAAACAAGATTAAAACAAAATGTTATTAACAAAATATTATTGCTTTTGTGGCATAACATAGTTTTAGCTTTTTAATCTAATGAACCAAAATCTCTTTAACAATCAATAGTAAAAGGCACAGTACTGACAACACTTACAAAACAAAGTCTGAACACTACAAAAATATTATTTGGGATAAATTTTTTGCAAGACCAGACCTCAAGTCTCTGTCCACAGAGAGTTATAGTATCATTTCTTTGCTTATAAAAAAACCCTAAAAATGCATATAAAGGGTTTATTATACTACACAAAAGCATTATAATCAATATTAATTTTTATCCTCACTATGGAATTGTGAGTTAAGACCTCATTCTGGAATGGACCCACCTCTTTGTCCAACCTCCAGAGACTCAATATTGGCCAACATTGATGTTTAATTAAACAATTAGCTCAAAGGAGTTGAGTACTTAACATAAACCACTGCTCATAATAAACTAACCTCACTGTGCTGCCAAAATGTATTTTGAATACAGAAAGACAGCTTTACTAAAGTACTAATTTTAAAAATTTAAATGCATTAAATTAACAAGAGGAAACAAAGTAAAACAGATCTGGTCACCCAGCCCCATTATACCTACACACTCATATTTTAAATTATGACCTAGCAATAGATGGCTATTACTCTGTAACCATTGAGGTCCAGAATGAAAACTGCTGCCCCCCAGCTAAGTAAAGAAAGCATGAAAGGCTGTGAGATAAAGGATCTGCTTTGCAAAAGACTCCTAAATGCATCAAGATTTTTAGCAGTAACTGCATTAAGCAAACCCATCAGCTGCAGAGGAAGCAGATGAGTGTAAGAGTAGGCTATTGCCCATGACAGGAAATCTTACCAATCTGCTCTAACTGGCCATGCTTCAGAAAAGCATTTAAGGATGGTGCTAAAGGGCTCTCTTGGCTAGGAATACCTTCTTGAATTGAGCCTAAGGGCCTTGTGGAGTTAGGGCCAGATAAAAACATGAATTATTCCTTTTTTGTGCACAAAACTATTCAAATACAGAGTGCTCAGAGAATTGATGCGTTCAACTTCCTTACTATTCAATAGAAACAAGAACAGGATGTATTTAACAACTATAGAAAGATACAATTTTCATATGTATTGAAAGCCATATCTGAAGTAGACTATAAACATACTGGGTATACTCTTCTCTGCAAAGCTGGGGTGATAAAGGCACAATGAGGCTTATTGGAATGAGTGTATCTTTACAAAAATGAGTGTGAGAAGCATATTTCTATTCTAAATAAAACCATAGAGTATGTTTGCTTTGGCTGAAACTTTGAAATTTAGAAAAGCATGCAGAGCATCTTTATTTTTTAAAGGAAATTTTTAGAGGAATTTATGTATTTCATATATATGTTCTTTAAGCTGGTAATTTCTCTGAAAGCAACAGTCCACATACCTGTGGGAGGAAGCCATTTAGTGAACACTACTGTCATTTTTCTTCTAAAAGAAAAATGCCGACATCTCCGTCACCAATGGTAAAAAATATTTATATATCTACAAAAAATACTTATTTTTGGGTATAAGGTGTAACCAAATCAAAAAAGCAGAAGATACCCAAAGGAACATGATCTTCCATCTATTTTTAGTGCAATTGATTACTTAGTGTTATTAACTATTAAAGAAAACACATATATTGTTTGTCTTATAAGTTGTATAAATGTTATGAGCCACTGAACAAATTGAATCTTTTTGCTTGTCTACAGCCCTTAAAGAAGACTACATTTCTCACTATAGATATCCTCGCTCAGCCTGACTTTTGGGGCTTTGAAGGCTTCAGGGAGGAATTACTGCAATACACAACTTTCACTCAGAAAATCTGTCCTTTATGTCTTAGGAAATAAACCCCAACATCACTAATATTAGTAATTACATCCAATTTCTCTCCTCCATGGAATAGGCATGTTCCTAGTTCCTCCCAATTCACCACCAACCTCTATCATTTCTCGTATAGGGTGGGGGGAGATTAAAATTTTTTAAGTCAGAAAGAAAGAGCCTTTTTATCTCTATCTAATTTCCAGCTTTTAGAATTATGTATTTTATATATTCCATGTGACAAAAAGATCAAGTTGTTTCACAGTACTAGACAAAGAACCTACCCAGCACATTTACTGATTCATCTAGAATCTTACTCCCAGATGGTTATTGTTCCTCATTTCTACAAAACAAGACATCATTGCCAGCAAATACACATTTGTTCTTCTACTAACATTGTTCTACAGCTTACACAGACATTCTCGCTCTGCCAGTGAATTTCTATTTGAGTAGAATAAAAAGACAGCACAATTTCTTTATTCTACAAGGATAGGTAATAATTCTTAATAATACCTCACACAGAATCTCTATTTCCTCAACTCAAGCTACCCATCTTGTACTTCTTCCTTTTAGAATTCCTGTTTCCATCATATGTGACCCAAGCTACAAACAGAATTTCAGATGAAATCCCACCAGTACCATGTACATTGCCTTTAATATTTTCTTCCCACTTCTAAAAATGCTGTAATACATCCTGATATGTCTTTACACTTGTCTTTTTTCATTGCCTTGTCACATTTATGGCTTCAGTCATCCTGAGACTAATAAAGCCAGATCTCTCTCTTCCTCTGACACTTTCAATTATAACTCCCAGCTTATAACAGAAAAATCATATTAGTTCCTAATTAGACTTTGTACTACACACTTTTGTTTTCCTCACCCTTCCTTCGCTGACTTTTTTATCTGACTTTCACATCTTTTTCCATCAGCCAGTTTTCCAGCCTTTATTTTTGTACTCAGAGAAATATTTCCTATTGCCTCCAAATTAGGCCACAGACAAATATCATTTTCAGTAGCACTGATATGAATTAAATGAATCCAAGAGTGGGAAAAAATGTGGCTCCACATTGTCTTCCCTATCCAGTTTGTCATAGAAGTCCTGCTAACCGTCAACAACATGAGGGTGAAAACAAGCCCAGAAGGGAGGATGTGCTTCTTTAAACTGATGTACCATACAGACACATCAACCTGCTCCAGAGGCATTACCCAGTAGTCCTTCACTGGCCTCAGCCTGTCTAACAGCTGACTGCCATAAGCTTCTCTTTGCTATTAGCCTTTATCTTTTCCTGGCTGCAGCACTCGTTCGATCCATCACTCATCGCCCTGCTTCAGGATGCTAAGAACGCAGATCATCATTCACCTGTTGCCACTATCCTGACAGGCAAAGGGTCAGAGACAAGAGCCCATGGAGGGGGTGGGAATGCAGCTGCTGATGGCAGAAGGTTGCAGGAAAAACTGCAACCAGGAAGTTAATCTGCAAAGTTGTTTTACAGCCCAGTACCAGACTGGTAAGAGCTTGCTGCTCTCAAAGGAACAGATAATTTTTACCCTTTTGCTTTCTGTGTTATTACTGTTCTTCCCTGCTCCCAGCCATTCACTCCTGCTCTGGGCATTGCTCAGTCCCTTTGTGAACTGCCTGCACCCACCTCAGAGCCAAGGACTGCCAGAGACACTCGGAGTGACTGTGTGCACAGATGCTGTCCGATGGGAACACTCAGCAGGGAGAGAGCCATGGAGGCAGAACCATGCAGCTCTTTTCCATCTCTTCTCCTTTCAGTTGTTTTATCAATGGATTGTAATACAAACTAATAATAAGTAGTATCAATAATGAACAACTAAGCAACAAATTTGAGTTGAGTTTCATACAACAAGTCATTGCTACTCAGTGTTAAAAACAGTTACCGATTTAAATGTTCAGAAGGTATTTAGGAATTGGGAACATTTAAATTATTCACTCAGCCAGAATCCAGAATATGAGCTTATGGTAATTGTGATTGCCCAGTGGGTCAGTTAGGAAGGTTCAGGGGAAAATATGCCTTTCCTTAAGATGAAGAGAAGAAATATACTGGGACACCACTCTGCAGCACTGAAATAGGCATTCATCATCTTGCCACGTTAGAGTGCAAGTATACTTGCTGATATAGAAAGATATCATTCAATAAAGTCTCTTGTAAAAATATTTACGACTTAATTACTTACTTGTATAAAGATCAACTTCTGCTTTAGAAAATCATGAAAGTTTAATGAGGACAGGAGGCAGTAGAGTGAGACTTGTGAAACAAACTCTATCTCCAAGGTAGCAGCTGAGAATACAGCCCACAGTTATTACATGACTTGAGAATGGAAAACAGGTTCTGACACAATTAACCTCTTGGCAATACAGAAAAGTTATTAAAAAGACTAACTGGTGTTTTCTTGAAGACCAAAATTTATACACCTTGCAAACCCACTCAAAATCAGCAGTACTTCAAAACTGATGAACACACAAGGAGCAGCTACAATTAACTTCTATTTTCAAAAGAAGTATTAGAGGTACCAGAACATATTTTTAGTCTGGATGTCAATTTTCTTTGTTTGGAATAAATGAAAAAAACAGATAATGAATGCTAAATACTAACATAGAACAGATGAAATAGTAATAAGGCAGAAGGTAAAGGACACAACTTCTAAGAGTAGCAAGGTAACAGTTAGTACCTGGCACATAAATTTATTGTGGTCTTAATCAAGTCTCCTGTTACTGCTGTGAAACTGTGAAATGGATTCCAAGATTAAGAATTAACAAATTTATCTCCTCTTGAGTCACCTTAAATACTTTTGAAAAAATATATTTTTATTTCTGTTTTAGTAGCGTGCACCCTACTATTGCTGTTGCAGGTAATTGTACAAATAACAATCAAGGGCAGTTTTACCAATCAAAATGTTGCTGTTCTTCCATTGCAATTTAAAATATTTTTCAGAGTTTTTGCTAATTTAACACTCTGGCTGAGTACTGGGATCATCTCATCTGCAGATACACTTATCTAAAACAAAGTTCAGTAGAAATTTATATGCACACACACACACACAGATGCACACATATAAAAAACAGCAGGACAGAAACAGCATTACAGCAAATGCCATCCAGGATCCTTTACAGAAAATTAAATGTTAATGCATTGTAGATCTCAAAATAACTTATTTCTTCTATTCCTCTTTCTAAAATACATTTGTACTAATATTTCTTAAACCTAGAGGTGAATTTCTGATCACACTGAAATCAGGAATTCACAAATTCTCTTCAACAAGACTAACAGTTTGCCTGAGATTTTTCTTATGTGTGTCCCTCAGTTTTATATATACCTCACTATTTTTTTTTCTTTGGTTTATGGGTAATTTGGTTTCCAAGCATATAAAAAGCATTTACACTAGGCCTTGGAAAAGTAACCATAGCACATGCATTAATTGCTACCGTGAAAGCCACCATTTCAGATTTTTCATGGCTTCAAGAAAACCAGCAGTAAATTTCACTTTCTACAGTTTTAGCTCTGAATCATGCAAAACATTCTACTACAACATCTATCTCATTCCCTACAATTATGTTTGGGAATGATTTGTCAATAAAAGTGGAAATTATTCTATGATTCCTTGAGAAGTTATCAACAAATAACTGCAAATGAACTTCCAATTAAGCCCCATGATGCTGATGCTAAATATTTCATTTCCACAACCTCTTCAGAGAGCCAGTGCATTATCCCACTGAACTACTGAAATACAGAATTACATGGTATTTAAGGTGAGGTATGTGTTCATAGAGCCTATTGAATGCTTTCAAAAATAAAGACTGATAGCATTTCATTGTTTAAAAGCAATTTCTCTCTTTCTTTAAACCCCTTTAAAAGTCTATGAAAATTTTATTATTCACAGGATTTACACACAGGTAAAATAATAGAAGTATGGTTCTCAGAACAAAAAGATTTGCCATGTATTATAGAGCTCTCAAATACTAGAGCTCTTCTGAAAGGGCTGATTAATCATACTGTTTAAAGGTTGTGACACATTTATGCCCAAACTAACATAGGCAAAGCTAGTAATTCACAGTTACAAACCTGTGCAAGAGACAGCTTACGTGTTGGGACGCTTGGTTTTAAATTCTGGACCTTCTGGACCCTGCCCATTTCTGGTATTGAACTCATTAAATTGGCACGTCTTAATACTTCTGTGTTGAAATATGAAGGGGAAAAACAAAAAGCCTGATTTGTTGTTACTTAATTTGCTTTAGAAATCCTTTGCCATTTAGGTTAACACAGAAGAATGATAAAATGTAAAGAATAGGGATACTAATTCATATAGTACTTCTCCTTACTCAAGATCATAAACTTTAGATTCACTCTTACAAAAAAGCAAGCTGCAGAACATTTATTTAAAGCACAGAAATAGGTGTTGATCATAAATATACTGAAGATGTCAGACCAATTTTAAATAAATATTTAAATGGGTTTTAGTAAATTATGAACATCATCTTAAAGCTCTGTAGAACTAAAATTTAGTCATGGCAGAGCATCATAGGCTTCTCTAGAAAGACAATGGATATTTGGTGCCATCAGCACCCTAGAACCCTTGGAGTACAGTTGGGCTTATCATGGGCAAAAAAAAGTCCTACTGGTATATGCGAAGTAAAAGTTTTTCTCAACAGTTCATCCAAGCCAGAATACTGACCTTTCAATTTATTTGCCTTACAAGCCTCCAAAGCATTTACCCATGAAAAATTTATAGATCTTGCTCCATCTCTTTTCCATCAAAAAGAAGAAAAATGGACTGCACCCATGATTTTACCTTTCCATGATTTAAACTGAGAAATGGTGTTGCAGCAGCTGACTTCAGGAGCATTGCATTGAGGGGCAGCTATTGCCTAGGCAGCACTTACCTATAAATGTCTCTCCTGCCTGTCCCATGCACATACTTCATTGGAAAAAAGGGAAATCCACAAAGCAGAGCCTGTTAAGCAGGTCTTAGGCTGACAGCAATGTCCTAGGGTCAGACTGGCCATCTGTTGAGCCCTGCTAAGGCAGACCACCTCAGAGCAGTGCCTAAGCCAAGCTTACAGGAGTCTTTGTGCCACAGCCAAAGGAAGGAATAGATTACACACAGATCTGCCTCTGACATCCTTGAAAGAGGAAGCACAGGACTGAAATCTGCACCTCTCTGGACAGAAGCTAGCAAAGACAAAGACCCAAGCAGTCAGTAGGGAAGACTTCAGAGAAAAGGAAGATGAACTGTTTTTCTAAAAATTAGGGGCAGGGTGGGAGAAGGCAATTGCATGTTCTTTGCATAATCACAAAGAGGAGAAAAAAACTGGGCACAGGGAAGATGAATCTATGGAAAGTGAGATTCAAAGCCTAAGGTATTTTATAATTAGCTCAGTTAGGAATATTCAATTAAAGGCTTTTAAATGCAGTGTAGGCAGCAATGGAGTTTGGCTTCTCTCCAAAACTAGTTGCACTCATACCCAGAACCAGGACGGTCTCAGGAGAGGTTAGTGAAATTAATGGAATTACTAGAATCTCCTCTCCTGGTCAAAAGTTAGTGCTACTGCCTGATGTACCAAATTATTCACCATTTAGGTTACTCCTGAGGCACATTTTTAAATAGCAATATTGAGTCTCCTTTATGTTTAGTTCAATATTCTCCATGTGACATAACAGAAGCCATGACAAAAATATGTGTCCTGAGAGTACAGTTAGGAAAATATGAGAATGTATCAGCAGTTTGAGTTCTCCCTCTTCGACCCATGCATTTTAACTTCTTAGGTTTCCAGTTTGAATGTTATCACTATTTCATTAAGGCCATAACTATCTGTGTTCTGGTTCCTGAAAGCCTATTTGGCATAACATTCGAATTAGCAGTAATGAGAAGAATACGCTCTTCCATCATCAAGTTTGTTACCTTGATGAATATCTCTCTGTAGGAAAATATGAAATGAGTTAATGTACCTGCCTATTAAAGCCACTTCAGGAGATGGCTGAATATATCAATGGCCTATTAGCTAAAGAAAAATTCAACCTAAAGCCCAAGGAAGAAATACAGATGTATCTAAAAAGTGGATTTATTGCAGCTATTTCTTACAGTACTCGAGAAAAAGCAGATGTCAGCAAAATTAGGAGTGCTAAAAGATCACACTAAAAAAGTTAGACAATTTTGGGGCTTTAGGATTCTGCATACAAAATAGTGAGGCTTATATGAATTTTTTTTGTGCATTTAAGGCTTTTTGCTACTACCTTGTAGCTGAACTTAGATTATCTGACACAACAACAACAACAAAAAAAAAACAACTCAAACAACCAAACAAAAACCCCAAACAAACAAAGAAAAAAACAACCAGCAAAAGAAACTGAAGATAATACCTGACCTAACGAGTGAGGCTTCTATTTAGTGATCAAAGTGGCTGATTAGAGCAAAGTTTTGGGTAAAATCTAAGGCCTGACAATTTGTTTTAGAGAGTTTTATCAAAAGGATTACTGTTTCCAGAACTATCTAGAAAAGGAGACATCAAAAACTTAAATATGGATATTAGTCTCCTTTTTTTTCTTCTGAACTTTCTGTAGTGCCACTGAACCATTTTCATGCCAAGATAGGTAAACCACTACTCTACAATTGCAAGTAAATGTAAAACACTAAACTCATAGTTGCTTTATTTATACTTTCCTGGGTAAATATTGAGAAAAGCTGTTTTAACATTGAAAAATGAGTATTCCCACCACTTGAGGAATTAGAAATGCCCATTGTCACAAAAATTCAACATTTTCAGTGAGAGTTTAATAGATTTTAGAATGCATAGATAAGGACTGGATTTATATAGAAATCTGATAAGTAGGCTTTATCTTTGAAAAAGGGATTGGAAAGATCTTCCTAAAATGTTAAGTTTAGCTTCTTCTTCTGTAGGCATGAAGTCAGCTATTTGTAAACACACCTCTTTTATAAATATGCCAATCAGTATCTTTGAAGAGGGGGTATTTTGCTAGTGATTGATTCCATCTGAGTTGTGGTTGGTTTGGATTGTTCTTGCTTTGATTTTCTACCCAAACTATGGAAATTTATGCCAGGATGTGATGACTCACATGGGGAAAAAAACCAAAAAAAAGAACAGACTAAAATTTAATCACAGTCACACACAAATTTTGTTCTTCTGCTACCTTTTCCTCATTGTGTACCAGCAACGTGTATTTATCAGTAGGAACCTTATTTTCCCCCTGACTCTCCTACACTACACAAGACAAGGTTTTATAAATCACTCTGTACTGTGAGCTCTGTCGTCACCTGAACAGTATTTAATTGCATGTGTTCCACTTTGAGTTCATATGATTGTCAAGCACAAAAAATTGTAACTGCATTAATTATTCTAAGTGAAGTGGGCAGTTCCTTACTGCTCCTGGAACAACTTGGAACAATCCTGGTACATCCTCAGACATATCTGCTTTTTTTCACAGCTGTGCCACCCTGTGAGTTCTCACCTCTTGATCAATCTGTAACAGAGGTATGTTCTTCTTCTCAGTTATTTCTATTAAGCCCACAATTTAAAGCAGAATTACATTTTATTGGTTCCAGATGACCTTCCATCATCAACTATTTAGACTGTAATCCCATTTCTATTATTAAAGTTCAAGCAACCTTTCTGAATTCTATTCCTACATTCCTCTGAGCTGCTTATGGTGGGAAAAGCACCCTCCTTCTCCCATTCATCCTGTCCTTCCCCAGCTTGTCACAGCGATGTCATCAAAACAATTATTTATATTATCTACTGCATTTTGTATGGTACTTTTACCCAATTACCAAATAGTTAAATTACTACAGAACATTAGTTCCTCTTCTCTGGTAACTAGAATTGCCAATTAAATTATTAACTCTTAGTTATTTTTCAGTATCAAATGGTCCTGGTCCTCACCTGGAAAACTGATAGTCTTGTAACAAAACAAAAGTTACCTTTCTCTGAAAGTACCTATCCCTGTTATTTTACAAAAAAATATTGATTTCATCTCTTTTATGATAATACTGATGGGAGTTAGAGGCTGAATGCATCCTCTTGGAAACACACTAGTTAGCCATAAAAAAATGATCAGTATAACCAAACACTGAAGATCTTCTTTCTTGCTAAAGACATAAATTAAAGGATAATTAATAGCAATGCTTTTAGTGTTCCTTGACACACGTTGTGAATTCTTGCAATTCAACAGTAGAAAGCAAACATAGCTACCACAGTATTGAAATAATGCAAATATTCTGAAATATTAAAAATTGATATTTCTTAGCTAAGACAAATGAGGTCTGATATCTTTATGTAATCTAATTTATTTTTCTTCACCCAAAAGTATTCAACTAAGTCAAGACAAGGACATGTCAGCTTTACCACAGCTGTCATTTTCCCACACATTTAACAGTCAAGTAGTTACAGAAAACAATCTATAGGGACAGGCTGCTCATTAACTGTGCACAAAAACACAAACATAAATCCCTTTGAGGCATATTAGCTCTAAAAGTAAACTCTTGTCACCCAAAATGGCTTATGAACTATGAAACATATATTACAAATACTTATTCATCAGATGTATCAGATAGCAATAACTGATGATTTAAGTCTCTTCATTTCAAAATAAATTGGCATTGACACCTACAAAACATAGGGGCATTTAAGTTTCTATAGTATGGGTTTTGTTGTCACATGACCCTACAGAGCTGAGGGCTTTGTAACCCTTCAGAATAGGAACTTCCATCTTTGTCTTCAGTTTTCTATCCTGTTTGGCAGAAAAATTAACTGATAAACTAATTTATATACTACAACATACTGAATAAGAACCTTTATTAGCCAGAAACTTCATTTCCCTACAGAACTCTGTTAATCTTCTGGATTTCTACATTTCTCTTATACTTTGAGCATATTTGTGAACAAGTCTCATCTTTGAGAATACTTTGAAATCAGTTCCAAGTTATTTAAATACTTATACTTTAAAAATATAACCCATCAAACCAGATTCATTTGACTGTACTAAGGCAACTTTTTGTTTCTAAACATAACAGCTGAGCATACATAATTGGTAATAGAGTACTTATTAATTCAATTGTTTGTTAATACAAGTGTTTGGTCAGCACAGAATATATGTGTTATTCATGTGAGGAAAATGTGCTGACCCAAATATAACGTATGTATAAGTATGGTTCAGCGTGTAATTGCTGTCAGGTCTTACACTTCATCAAGGATTTTGCCAAAACAGACTCACTTTCCAAGGAAAGGTTTGATCAGCTGTTGAATGCAGAGCCATCCTTGCAGCCTTGTTTCAGTCATAGCCATTAGATAGGGATTTCTTTCTATTTCAATCTCATACCATGTTTTGTTTCAGGAAATGAAAATCAGGACTCTTACCTGTTGCTATCTAAATGGTAAACCAGATTTCTCAAATGTTCTTACAATAGACACATGCAAAGTACAGGACATAACAACATCTCTCTTCCCTGACTAATTTACTGGTATTTTCACATTGATTTTTGTAGGACCAAAATAAACAAAATGTATACATATATGGACAAATCTCTCAAATATAAATAGATATGTACACTTTCATAAGCATGTAATACAACACTCTATATTCCTTAAAGATGAAGTGGTTTTATGCCTCTTTTGTTTCCTTTGCCTCAGTGCTATAATGCAATCCTCAGTGTCTGAGCACCAGACTTCAAATGAGAGATCTATTCAAAACATGTACAGACAAAGTAAGTGGTTTCCTTAGTAATGGAAACTATGTGAAAGCCTCTGAAACAACTCCTCCACCAGTAAGTCATGAAGTACATGATCCTTTCTACCCCTAACTTATTGATCTAAAGATAGCCTTACATTTAAATAAAAATATTTAATGTGTACAGTCTTTGGCAGTGAAATTAGAGATGAGAGGGAAGACATTTACTGCATTCCCAGTTACATTGTTTGGTTTTCAATCAGTAAGGATGCTGTATGTTCCCGTGACCTTTTAATTAATTTTCTAGAACTGCTAGTTAAAAAAATGATATTGTATAGCTAAACTACTAAGGACTTCACTTAGGCACCCATTACACTCCAATAGCTTAGAGTACTTGATTTAAACTATCATTAGGCAACCATTTTCTGAACACACACTGCACTTATCCATGCTGTTTCTTGTCATCCTCAAGATAAATTCATGCTTTTGATGGCATGGGAACATAACTGATATTTCCCTCAGTCTCAGAGAAAAAGTAACTAAAAGCAAAATGTCATTCTAGTTCTAATATTTAGCTTAGTGACTCTCAAGTTTTCTAAATCACCAATGTTCTTGTGCAAATAGTTATGAAAAGCAGATAACTTAGAATTGCAATTGTTATCCATCCATTTTACTATTAAACCACAATAAAATGCAACAAGAATAGTTTGTCTAGTTTCATCAAAAGAGCTAAGAAATTCAGGTCTGAAGTTCTGCCCTTGAGAAACACACTATATATATATATGGCATTATCAGGAAAGGTGGCTCATTTAAGAAACATATTATTATTGGGAGAAGAAGGTTCCCTTTCACTGATCACATACTATTCTCACACCACACAGTGTCAAGAGAAAAAAGGATAAACCTGTTTCAGATAAAAAAAATCAGTTAATGTTCCATAGAAAGGAAAATAGATATGAGCAAAGAAACAGAAAAAAACTTCTCTGTAAGGACAGAAAGTTCAAGACCTATCAGCACCCAATTACAACAAATCAGCACCAGGATGGAAATTCTAGGCCTTACATTCAAATCATTGCTGCCACTACTTTCTTCATCAGCCTTAGATACAGATTAGCTTCAAGAGCTATGACAATGACTGCTATATTCCATGTGCATTCTGGGTCCCACAAACAAGGAGATCCTTAAGAAATCAACAAGGGCATCTCAGTCTTAAAGATCCACCATTGAGAAGGTCCCAGTAAGTTATATCCAATTACTGAAGGCTGCAAAACCTAAGATATCACCACAACTAAGACATAAACTTTACTGAGATGAAATCAATTTTTAAATGCATACGTTGAACTTGAAAATTGCTTTGCAGATATTTCATCTGCCTTCTCCAGCTGCATATAAAGATTCTCTAGCTGCTTTTCACTACTCCGTCTTCATTAAGAATCCCATGTGACATAGCCAGGTTGTGGTTGCTATGTGTGACTCACTTCCAGCCTTCTGCAGATACCGGTATGCCAGAGATTCTTGACTATTAAAATAGGGTCAAGGATGAAAATTACAACTCAGATATCACCCTGTGTTGCACCCAGTAGGGGTAAAACTACTTAAGATTTTTCAAACCCCAAGCTACTCCTGGAGAAGGCTGACTATGGCTCTGGGACCTGTAATGAGGAAAGAGACTATAGCTTTTGCTTGGGATCTTATTCTTTTTGTTTCATAGAAAACAGTTGCTACATGAATAGGCAAATTTTCTGGAATAGGAAATATCTCCTTCATAACCAATATAAGCTCCTCAACCCTGCTTTAATTCAACCCCATCACACATGACTGAATTTACCTGTACTATAAGGCTCTTTACTATGTAGTTTGAGATTTTGCCAAGTCATATAGCACCTACTACCTACATAGCATTTAATGAAGTAAATGGGAATTGTGTAGATGTGAATTTTTCCTTAAGGTGAATTCTTTACAGATTTGTTTCCATCTGCTTTTGTTCTATTGTATCAACACTAACTCTCATATCTGATAAAAGAAATCTCATAGCAGGTTAAATAATATGATGTAGCATTTTCCATTATGAAGTGCAACTCTAGAAATATGAATTCATTGTTGGCAACAAGCCTTTCATCTTCAAAAAAGACAAAAGAACAAGAGCCAGAAATGTTACTTTTGTTTATCACTAAAAAAAGCATTCCATTTTGGGAAAATACACATTAAGAAAAATTACTCCTTGTCTGTATGGAAGCATAGCCCTTTTAGGAAAATGTCAATAGTCTGGCCATAATAGCTAAAAATGCACATGACAATGTCAGGTTGATGACATTGCACTGAAAATGCTGGCAGAACAGGGTTACAGGAAGTGGTGGCTCTTTTTCTCTCTTCCAAGCAAATCCTACAATGACAAGCACCTATTAGTAAGTCAATTAATAAATTAACTGATGATACCACAACAGATTTCTTTGAAACTGACCTTCACTCAGAAAGGAATGCCTCCCCACAACCCACATGGAAGATAAAATAACAGTGTGCTTCTGATGAGAATTAATCTGTCAAATAAACACCAGGTCACCTCATTTTTTACTCTACAGGCTACAAGAAAGTGAGAAAAGCCATCACTGAGCCTCCTCTTGGTAGTCATGGTGCCTCAGAAACCCAGATAAGAGCACGTGTAGTCATAAGAGATAAAGCTATTCCAAATTGTTGTCTCTTTTACACACGGACATAATCTGTATGGAAACATACTTCAAAAGAATTTTTTAAATTTCCAATTTCTGATATAAAGTGTGTCATGTCAGAATTTAAATCAAATAGTTGTGGGATTGTTACTGTAACTGCATAGTATTTATTACAGTTTTTAACTGCACTTGCTGCATTCTAAACACGGCTGTGTTGTCACAGCCTGAAAACACTAAAAATGGTCACGGTTAATCCTGAACCACAGAAAGGGATATTAAGGATGCTCAGCCTTTCTATATAATGTAAAAGGGGGAAAAGTTTTGAAATCATCTTCCAATTCAGAGAAAAGTGCAAACACAGAATCATTGTATTTTAATAACTAAGGGGTTTATGGATTGTGTTTATTGTCCATTACAAACAAATAATTACTTAGTTTATTTAATGTGCACTCAGTAATCAGATAAAATGTATGCTAAATAAATTGCTGGAGTTAGTCTGCATTAATTTCATTGTCTCTCTATCAGTCTGAGAGAATTTTTTTATATTCTGTAACCTATTAAGCTATATATATTATTTTCATAAAATAGATTACATTGCTATTTTAAAACCACCAAGCATCCTAGTGAAATCAGCAGAAAAATAACTTAATGAACTTTAATAATCATAATTGTTTTGATTATAAAATATACTTTTCTCCTGCAGATAGTTTGAAAAAAATATTCTTCTGCATTACCTAAATTATAAAATTCATTTATTTCACCCTTTTTTATGAAACAGAACAGTATTATGATATAATAACGTTTTAACTAATATGTAAATGTATGCCTATCAAGGAAGTACTTTAATTGCATATATAGTCTATCATAAGAACCCACTTTCTTTATGCAAGTATACTTTAGTTGATTTAATTATCTAGCCCTCTAATTACATAGTCCATACCAATCAACCAAAATGAAGCACTTCTATAATCTTAATTTCACATGTCAAATCACTGAATATGTTTTTGCATGATTCTCATGTTAATTAGAAAGCCAAATTTTGAATGAATGACAGTGAGTTCATGAGGAGGTTAGGGGCAAAAACGAAGAGAGAGTTCACATAGGGCAATGCTCATCCCTACCCATTTACCTTTCTCCAGATCATCTGTTTCTCCACTGGATGAGATACAAGAAATTGCAGTATTGAGTTGTCTTTAAAAGAATATTTTCAACTTTGCCCAAACTTTTTTTGAAATTTTCTTCTCTCTCACTCCACCCACAATCCCACCCCTGTAGCACAGGTTAATACCTTCTGCCAGGGACAGGTAGGAGATGGCTGAGATCAAGAAGGATTTGCATTTTTCTTGTGGCGGCTACAATGGCAAGAAGTCTTACTCTTCTGGCTTTGGGTTGGGCTTACTTAAAACATCTGGAGCATTATCCCATCCAGCACAGGACATTATGTTAGGCAGCAGGGAAGGCTTACGGGTTCTCTTGGAAGTTTGAAATAGCTTGAATTTGCATCTCATGGTGGTGAATATTACATACATCAGAGTCTCCAAGAGCCATCTCCTGGGGGCAAAGGAGGAATGAGGTTTCACCAGGGAGCCCCTGAGACTACAGGAAGATGATGTGGCATCTTTCTCATCTTAGTTTTCCCTGTCTCAACCTCAGGCAAGAAGACCTGAAAGGTAACTAAAGATGGGTTAGCCCTAACTTTTTTGTTATAACTCTTTAACTCACACTAGAAAAAAATGTGAATATCCATTACAAGAGAATGAGAGAAAATGAAAAGGCCACTTGGCCTTCCCCTGGCCTAGAGTATCTCGCCTATTTGCATTTATCAGTCACTTAAATGTTACTATTTCATCTGTGAAACACTCACTCAGTTGGACGAGTGAAAAATCAACAGCACACATATTTGAAAAAAATTAACACTTTGTTCACTGGAGTTAGCTGAAATGCTGTATCCAAAAATTTGAGGCAGAAGGAAAATACTGCTTTAACAGAGCCACAGTATAAGTACTGGTGAGTCTAACAGGGGTAATTTTGTAAAATTTGTCCTAACAAATTATAACCTGAAATTTATTCAGAATGGTAGCATTAATTTAATTCACTTTACACAGTAAGTGATTTTATGAAAAATAAAATTATTTTCTTACCAAATTAAAAAAAAAATCTCAGGATCTCAGACTCAAGATGAACTGAGATGAAACTCAATATTCATAAAATAGCAACCATTTTATTGTAAAATTTTGGTGCAATTGTGGTTGCAAAAAGTACACTAACTGACAGTATTTGCTAATCTTAAGAATTTTTCTTACTCTCCTTAGGCAGGACTATGAGCCTCTCTCCAAAGCAGATGAGTGTGAAATGAGAACCACATCTCACTTTAGTCCACTAGAGGGTGGCCTGACTCGCTCAGGGCGGTGGGACTGAGTTCACGCAATAGATCCAACATTTTCTTCTTTTTGACCTGTCGATAACCAATTCTTTGTGCTTCGTTATTAATCATCTCCTATTATAAAGTAATTTCTTTTATATAAACAGTATGCATGATAAAAAAACCCTTTTTCTAACAATATCTATCTTTTTTTTTTTCTTTTTTTTTGGTATATCTAGGAGAAGGGGTGATGATAATCACAAATTATTCTACAATTTTTAAGTTTGTATGCCCTTTGTTCATGGACACAGAATTAATAGGAAAACCATAAATCATTCACCAAATAGCGTGGCATAAAGGGAGAAAGAAGAAGGAAAGGGAAGGAAAAATCTGGACAGCCTATTGTTTATATAATTGCATGGCCATAAAAGACAGACTCAAGCAGAGAGTGATTGAAAGAAATTGACTTTTTATTTAACCAATCCTTTTCACAGTTTATTCTGAATTTTTATTTCTCAGGAAGATGTATTATTGCTCTTACTTTCTACTGAAAAGCACAGGTAGTAAAATGAAATATTTGACAAAATTTGGAAGAGGAAGGATATGTAAAATCTTTTCCTGTCTTAAGCTTAAAAAAAAAAAAAAAAAAAAAAAAAAAAAAAAAAACCAAAAACTGG
>VXAC01003706.1:772857-817745 GCA_013399225.1 Rhipidura dahli | reverse complement strand
AAAAAAAAAGAAAAGCACCACAACTGGGGGCAAGCCACATTTTTCCTGAATAATTTTAACACACAGTAACCTCTGAACTACAGTAGCCTCTGCAGAACTTCAGTGATATCTAGCAAGTTGTTATGAGTACAGATAACAGCCCTTAAAAGAAAAAAAAATAAATTTAAAAAAAAAAAGGGGGGGGGGGGGGAGAAAATTTGGACCTCCCAATCTGTTCCGTGCAGCCAGAAAGCATGCCCTGTAGCTGCCACGAATGGGAAGAGCTCTGTGGGAGCGCGCAAGGGCTCGCTCGGTGTGTGGGTGCCCGGAGCAGCGGCGGTGTCACGTAGCAGCCCTCTCCGCACTGCGCGGCTGCGGGCGCAGCGCAGCGGCCCCGCTAGGAATGAGCGCTGAGCAGCAGCGCCGGGCCACCGCCGGCCGGGAGGCTGAGCCGCGCACCGCTAACCACCATGGAAACAAGCAGAAATAAGAGCAGCTAGCGAGCATCTCTCTCTCTCTCTCTCTCTCTGCCCCCACCCCCTTCCTCTCTCCGCTGGATTGCGAGGCTCAGCCAGCCAGGCAGCAACAGCGCCTGGCAAACGCAAGGGATCTCAGCTGGCAGCACAGAGAGTCTCTCATGCTGTAGGATATCAATAGATACATCTTTGTGTTAGAGACTGTTAGACACACGCGTGCACACCGACTCACGCCCATACATACGTGTACACTGAGCTATTCAGACTCTGGCTTTAATACAAGTATGTCGCTACCTGAACTAAGGATTCCAAATTACTGAGATGCAAGAACTCCTCCAGCTCTGAAACTACTCTTATTATAGGGTAAGTTCCTCTTTATTTTCAATTTTACCCCGACTTTTATCTCAACTGGTAGACTCTTTTCCCTTTCTTCTTTTTGTAAAGTTATTTTATTAGTGCATTTTCACATTTTACTTTCTGAACAGAAATGCAAATGAAATTTGCTTTTTCTGCCAGAGATAATCTAAATATGCTTGCAATAGAATCAGATTTATGCATTTGTTAGCTTGAAAGAACATCAAAGGATAAAAAATTGTAAAAGGAGAATGTTTCCACTGATGTTTCAGAGGCAAAATCAAATTAAACACTTGCTCTGTGTTTTGAAACCAATAAAACAAGAGACAGGACAGCCTCCTTTCTTCTCTCCAGTGCTAGGATTAAGGGAAATGCTGTTTATGTCAGGACCTAAAAACCACTGAGCAGTGAGGCTGAATGGGCATATCACAAACAATTATTGAATTTCTGCCAGGCTACATCTTAAGGATTGTGGCAAATGACTTCGCTTAAAAACATTCCCTTTCCAGTCAGAAGGGACTGTGTGAATGTCTGACTACTGATGCAGCTGGAACCGATGAGTTAGGTAAAAAGGATCACATTAAGCAGAGGAGTTCTAATCTTCTTTGGTAATTAACAGGATCTCAGCAGGGTGCCTCTATTTACATGTAAGGAGAGTGTTTAAATCCATCACTATAAAAGCTTTGCCTGTTTTAGAATAGGAAGGCTCAGAACTGTTTGTCTTTGCTTTCCATGTCTTTGTTTTCACATGTCTAACTGGAGTTTTTGCCCAGCAATGCTGTTGAGAAAGAGAACCCAAGACAGGGGGAAGGAGAAGGCAGCTAATGCAGGGGGTAGAAAAATATCAGTGATTTTCTATTTAACCAATTTAATCAACTTAAAATTCCAGGCTAGCACTACAGTTGTCTAATGTGCTTGTGTTTATGCACGTCTGTGTCATTTCTTCCATGCAGTATAAGAGTACCTCAGTATCCTTTCAGATGAAAACACATTAGGTAAAGTGCATCAGCATGGATCTGTGATTCATGCATCAGTGAAAGACAGAGATAGATTTTACTCTACACCATGAAAAAGGCAGGTTAGCTATCTAATGCATGCTTCAAAGTGAAAAAAATACTATCTGCATCTTCCTGTATGCTTTTGTTTGCTTTTTAGAGTACTATATCTGTATTAGAAAAACCTCAGTATTTAGATTATTTCTCCTACCCCTTTTTCTCCCTTCAGCCCCCTCACTCCTGTGCACTCTGGAGAGCATCATAAAAATTCTGTTCCTTTGCACCAATGTAATTATTTGCTTGTAATTTTAGAGTTACTGTGTTCTGAGAAACAAACACTGTGAAAGAACCATCAACAGATAGCCACTGGCTTTAAGTCTGCCACCTTACCAAAAATGTCTGGAAATGGGTAGGTTAACAATATGTATGGTAAGGAGTCAATTAATTCAGGTGACCTTTGTAAATGGTGACAATAAAGCAGCTCTGACAATATGCCACAGCATTCGACATTCCCTCTGGAAAATGAATGAGCTTAAGAAGAGGTTTTCTTTTCAGAGTACAAAATGAAAGGTATTGAAGCATTAGCTCCTGCTATTGGCAAGCTTGCTTCCTCTATTTTAGATGGTCTATAAAACCTGTTTAAAGCAAGCTGACTTATTTTATAACATGAAACACGATCTCTGGTCTAATTAATTAAATATCCTGTTTTCATTCACACTGCATGTGCACTTCTGATGTTAAAACAAGAATTTCCAGCTCCTGGTTTGCATTTTTACAAAATGTGCTATAAAATAAGTAGAGAAAAACCTGATTCTGATCTCTTCATGCAATGTGCAAAGGACTACCCAGAGGAAACTTTTTCTACATGCCTCAGTAGCTGCTCAGCTTTTCTGAATCTTTACCCTTATTCACTTTTAATGTAGAAAGTAAGTAAATAGGAGTAACTTTACACAAGTGCATCTTGGGGTTTGCCACATATACTCTAGTGTGCAACTTTAAAATATTTTAGAAATATGCCAAAGAGCTTCAGAAAAATGTGGCCATTTCAACCATACATGTACAGAGAAATATGCTGTAGATGCAGCATCTCAGTACACAGCACAGACCTTCTTAACCAGCAAAGCAGGGAAAATGTATGGTGACTGTATTTTGGTTAATACTCCCTCAGAGCTTCTGCAATAATGTTGTAGTGCCAGACAACGACTGGCTGATGTTGTTATGGTAACCCCGAAGTCCCGCCTTTTAGGGTGGCAGCTCTGAGCACAACATCAGAGCATGCCTGCTTGGAGTACCCTGAAGTGGGTGAGTCCCTCATTTTTTCACTGGAATTAGGCGGGATCAACTAAGCAACGTTGCTGCCTGTAATGCAGATCAAAAATATAATGTATAATCTTTGTTAACTGATCAAGATTGAGCAGCTTAAGAAAATACTCACATCCTGCTCTTCACTTGTAACCACTTGTCCCTTGTCACTAGAAAACAAAACTGTTTGCATGAGAGAGCAAACCATTTAGGAGTGTTGAAGCCACTTTCTTTGACTCTAGACCATAACCTTTATTATATTAATAAATGCTCTACCATCAAACCAAAAGCTTTCCTGCTGGGTGACAATCACTCTTAACTAAAGTCACACTGGTATTTAATAGCTAAGTTTTGGAGTATTACAACAATAGAAGAAGATAAGCAGTAGAAAACAAAGAGTTTTTCAAGACAAGCTCTATCTACTATCTATCTATTGAAAGAAAAGTTGCCACAGAGAGAAAAATGAAACCTTTTCTGAACTGTTTATAGATGGTTTTAGTGATTCATGTTACATCAATGTTTTAGTTCATTCATATATCCTTTCTTCAGATAGCACCGCTTAAACTGAAGGAAAACAAAACTATCCAGAGAGACATTGTCGGAGACAATCTTAACATACTCTTCCATGTCAAATTCCACAAACTCTACTTAATATCAAGTAGTAAAAACTGACAGTGGAAAAACAATTTCACATGAAGCACCCATGGAACTATTTTCTGCAATCAAAGGAATGGACAGTTTCTAAAATTTTTCTGAAGATCAAAAATCAGACAGCTTCTAATTTATTTTTTTTAACAGAATATGCCTTCTACAGGCCTTCATACTACTTTAAACGGATACTAATTCTCATTCTAACAAGACAACAAACAATTAAAATTCTTTACGTTACTGAAAGGAAAATTCCAGTAGAATTTGAGAAGAAACAGTAGTGACAGATGTCTTTAGAAAGGTCATTAAACACATTAGTATTAAGAGAAAAATCAATACTTCTCATTACAACTGTAATGTAACTGTAAAAAGGAATTACTGTGCCTTTTACTTATTCAACTGACCAGTCCACAAACTGTTAAAAGCCATTATTGTGAAGTGATGTAGTTCATAAAGAACTTATTTAAATAAACAGTATGACCTTCAGTGTTATACACAAAATCTATAAATTATTTCATCAATTTTTCTTCAATAAATTCATATCCTCAACTGAACTGAACTGATAAATATTTATTAGCACATCACATGGAGCTATACTCATCTGCACCAGAGAAAGATCCAATACGGATGTCAATAAGATTCAGTCATATTGGGTTCTTTGTGGAATAGCTGAATGTGACACCTTGTGAGAAAAAGCATTTTCATGAGGGCAAAATACAAACTACTTTCACCATTTTGCTTGAGCCAATTACCCTCTCCCAAGAGGATTTCATAGTCTTTATACATGGAACATCAACCATAATACAAGCTACAGGCATGCTCTCATCCCTAGCATTCACCAAACTGCTTACTTTTCTTAAAAGCAGCAACAAATGCGATATTAAAATTAAGGGAAAGTTTCATTTTATAAACACAGATTTATACAGCATATCCTTGAAAAAATTATCCTTCATTTAGAAATACTTCTTTTTCAACAAAGATTTATCTCAACTTTCTTTCAGCATGGCCACAAGCAGCAGTGGTCTAATTCAAAGGAAATAAGAAATAAGACCTCTGTGTTCTCATTATTTCTATTCAGTTGTTGTATTTCTGGAATTCATTAAAATATGTGCCCCAAATTTAATGGTAGTTTAACTCTACTGACCTCTGTATTAGCGAAGAAAATAATTTTTGCCTTTTTTGTTCCCAACTCCCACAGTCTCAGTCAAACTGGGAAATGCTTTTTGACAACACTGGCACAAAAGAAATCATTTAGCTTTTCTCTTTCCTGAATAAGCATCTGTATTTAGAGGTAAACACTGCAAAGCAGAATAAAATGCTACAGGGAATGTTTTTTTAAAATGTCTACTGATTATTACTATTACCCCAAGAGTCTTTTAATAGACATTTCTTGTTATGCAAATAGCAACCACTCTGCCAGGAAATACTTAAAATTCTCTATAACATTTGGAATAAAAAAGGTAAAAATCTTAAGTTTAGCTGTACCAAAAATCCCTGGGCATCCAGCTGCTAGTATGAAAAAAAAAGAAAAAAAAAATTTTTTTATAAATTATATGTCTAGGGATCAGACAGTTTCAGAAATTGCCTATTTAATAAATTACAGGATAATAAAACAAAATAAGCACGGTGTAATAGAACACACAATGAAGAGCAATGTTGTGCATTGAGACTTTTTTTAAATCACTGTAGTACTCAGTGCTACAGTATTCTATTATACCAGCCTGGATAAGAAAAGATGACTCCCAAATTGCCTTTCAAAAGGCAACACTACTAGGGCTCTTCTAATGTGGTGTTGGAAGGTTAAAGGAAACTGGGTTGGTTAGTTTTTGTCATGGTGATAAAACAAAAAGTCATTCTTATTTGAGATAGAATATCTCAAATAAGAAATATATATTAGATTGAGAAATATATACTAGATTTGGGAGGCATTTAAATAAGTACAATGATGGGACTCATTCCCTGAATAAGGATAAACACAAATGTCTCTTACTTTACAATAGTAGCTTATCTCTGCTGAAAACAGATATATATGTGTCGCTATTTATAACACATTAGTGTGATTTATTTAGTACCTAAAGACCTCATAAAATTTTTCATCTTGACAGGAATAATTTTTATGTGAAAACAGAAACTTTTCTCAAAGATTTTAGCTAGTGTCACGGTAGCTATAAATAGCAAGACCAGAGAGAGACATTTGTTTCTTCACCCCAAGCTCATTCCTGTTGCCAAGCTCTCTCAAGTCACTGAACTTCCTCTCCCCTCTGGAAAGCATCTTTCTCTAGAGGTCATGTCAAGCATCAGCAAGTTTTGCAGATGACACTTAGCAGTGAGCTAATTCACCCAAGTGCAGTACAGTGCAGTGCAGTGTTTCCACCAAAGTGCAGAATTACCTGCTGAGCTCTCCACCCCAGCTGGCTCCATGTTGCATGCCATGGAAGGAGTTGAGTCAAGAGAGCCCACGTTGGTCAAGGCACACATGGTACCTGAGTCTTCCAGAAAAAAACCTCTTTTCTGAGTAACAACAGCTCCAAACACGCCACAATACTAAAGTGCTCTCTTTTGTGTGAGAGGAATAAACACTGAAAAGTACATACAGAAATCAGGCAGTGGTGTAAAGATTCTTCCTCCCTCTGCACTGCAAAAGGATGTTTCTGAAAAAATTCAATCATTTTATGAAGTACAGGATTTTCTCCTGTCAAATTCTAAACAAATAAAAAAAAGCCTTTCAGTATGAAAAATATAATTACAGTCAAGTGGTGTTTCATTACCACTGTAGCTTGAGGGGCATTATCTGCACGACTCCTATTAAATACCACATCATAACAAAATATAGTTACTTAGGTTATCCTCTAAGCACAGCACTAAAAAATTATCCTAGATATACCACGCGTGTTACACCATTTTGAACATTTATTTCTTTTTACATGAGATGTACCATGTTAACTTTCTAAAAAGACAGCTGAGACTCTACAGCCTCTATTTCATTACACTCTCACAATACAGTGTTTTTACTATTTCCTTTTAATAAGTTAGGCCAGTTACTTGCTGGTAAGCCCAATACAAGGCTAAAATTAAACAGCACTTGAGAGAAAAGGAATGATTAATAATGATTATACCAGTTTATAGAGGTATCCTTATGAGGTGAGAAAAGACAAAATAAGGCAATTGCAAATATAATGAGCTATTAAACTAGAAATATTTGTCTGAATGGCAATTTCACCCAGCATGTATAATTCAGATAACATATTCTTCTGAATGTTGCTTTGATATAGATTATCCAGTCATCAATATTGTGTCAGACAAACACACTTTCAGTCATTTTATTTTTATTGTAAAATAAGAGACAAAAAAGGATATTCAGCATATTATTCCAGGGTTAGACTCCAAACTCTAAGTTCCAGAAACACATAAGGAAAAGTACTCTGTCTTCCAACAGCAGCAGCCAAACTGCTGAGCTCTATCTTTCCTGGGCAGAAAGAAGGGCCAGGCAACCTAAGGAACTGCAAAGAAATATTTCTGCATTTCTCACTTCCACCCATGGATAATATGCCTGTTGAGACACACATTATACAAACCCTACACTCCCTCTGATAGGAAGTAATCACCTTGGATATTAGTGCATAGAGTCATTCTGATGAGGCTACTCAAGGCAATGCAGACCCAAGTGCCTTTATTAGGCATTTAAAAATTGACTTCAGCAGTTACCATTTAACAATAAGCTACAACTAGAATAGATAACTAAAATTACAGGCCATTTCAAATATTTAAATGCTGAAATCATAAATTACTCATATATTGTCCAAATTATTAAGTACATTTAGGATCTTTGGTCATTTCAGTTCAAGCAAAGCATATAGATCCACATATTTGGAATTTGCATACGTGGAGGTCCTGGCCTTCTGTTCCACCCTTTGCTCTTTTAAATTTTGGAAAATCCATAAACTTTTCAAATGTTATTCTTCATTGCTGTTCTGACAGCCTCTGATGTTTACCAAAAATTCACAGAAAGAAACAAAAAATCTCCATTTATCTTAGATGAATGTGAATTAAGGATTTGTAATCTTTACTTTGTTTTACATTTGGTTTATATATCAGCTCTTCAAAAACCATCTTGTGTTGCTATGCCATTATGTCAATCTTACCAACAGACACATACAGAAAATAATAAAAAATGAAGAAAAAATGATAGAAAGTTTAAATAACCAAACAATATTCGTGCTTGACACAAATAAGGCAGGGAAACCATGATACTTATGTAGAGACTGTAGACTACCTATTTACAACTACTCATTGGTAAGCATATAAAAGTTGTGGCATAAATCCACTATAGTACTATTTAATCCCTCACGTAGAAGTTAGCCAAACTTTCAAAACATCTGAGTAAATTCTGTGAAAGCAATCTAGTCCGTCATTAATTGCAATGTAGATATTTATTTTTACAATAAAAAGTAATCAATGCTCAGGGCTGAGGAAAATGTTCAGTTCCATAAAAATTAAATTTGCATTAGCATTGCTTAAAAATAAATTTTGTCTGGCATGTCAAAGTACAGTATTGAATCGACCATGATCTGTGTGCAATGGACTGGTCAAAGAACAAGATTTTTAAGCACAGCAAGTGGTAAGAAACTCCAGTTTGATTTGTACCTTCCCTAACCTGGTCTTATAACAGCAGACTTTGCTTTGAGAGGGAGGTTGGACTACAGAGTTCCTGAGATCCCTTCCACTTGACTATGCCATGATGATCCTCTCAATAGAAAGGCTTGCTTCTCTGCCAACACTGCCTTGGGTAACGATACACAGCACCACTGTCATCACAGCCTGCCTGGATGCCTTGGTATGACTGCATCAGATGAGAGCAATTTAGATGTTACCAGAGGTGAAGGGCATTCTTCAATCTGTCTCTGAGCTAGCTGTATGGAGCTGAAAATTCTGAAAAGGCAGACAGTCTGCTGGACTGCTAAAGGAGATAAAACTCCATTTGGTCATGAGGCAATATTTGCTTTGCTGTTACCTACCAAGAGAAGAGTAATTCAGTGAAATCCCAGCAGGACACTAACAATGGTTTAAATGACATACTTGCTTGTTGAAAAATTTTAAAATAACACACTATATTTATTCAGTTAACAGAAAGCAACTGTTTTCTAGGAAGAGAGAAGAATTATTCCCTGAAACATTACCATCTTAATTTGTAATCTCTTTCTGCTCACCCAGGTGTTCAGTGTTTTCCATAGATCTGGGATTGAATACACTACAGTTTTACACACAGTTTTGGAAATACAGCATTAGCATGAATTAGAGTTAGCATAATAACCACTCTTAAGTGCATTAAGTGCTAAACTTTGGTTTTCACTTCCTAGAGTGATATTTTACTTCAGGTAGTGAATATACTTAAACTGTTTCACTGTTAACATGTTATAAAGCTTCAATAAGTTTCATGAGAAATGGTTCTGCTGAGAAAACTTGTTGGTTTGAAGGTATTATTTATTCTGAGTTTCCATAGTGATCTTCAATATCAAGATTACTTACTCCAATATCAAGATTATCAAGATACTCTACCAGAGTAATTTAAGAAACACAAACTGGTCACTTAAAGTTGCCTAAAATTTAAAGTACCCTTTTACAGATGATTAAATGGACACAATTTTAAGACCTATATTTCAAAAAAAGACAGCAATGTGCAAAGGACAAAAATCAGAACCATGCAATAATACTACCTGTAACCTCATGGAAGCCATGGAGTGTAAAGCAGGGCAGAAATAAGCAGCACTAAATTCCAGCCTTTCCTCTAATGTTATCACTGGATAACAGAAGACAGCCCTTTCTGTTCTTAGTTCTGCATGTACATAAAATCATTGTCATTAGATTTACTTAATACTAAGTTTAAAGGGAGGAATGGGAAGGCCTTTAAAGTATATTTTTTTTAAATTAAAACCACCTTGTGCAGACAGATTGCATTTCTATTCTTTACCATGAGTAAAGGCTATAATTTGATAATGTTTTACAGAAAAATGTTTTGGAAAAAAGTAAATTATATTGCTGATATTTATCACTGGTATTATATCCACTCCCAAAGTAAATATTCTAGCACTGGAATACACTAAACTCAAAAGTATAAAGAACAAAGAAGTTTTAGAAGAATTTCAACAAAATAATAAAAATGTAGTATTATAGACTATGTTTATGATCGTTACATCTGCCAGACCAAGTCTGCTTGTTGGCATTCACTGGGGTTAAGTATTTGAATGCAACTAAAATCAAAATGTTAATGATTCATCATAAAATTATTTCTTCTTGTAACAAGGATGCATTTCTCATTATGCAGTAATTTGTAGAATTTATTAAAAAAACATTCTCCAAAACAAGCACAGAAAGGTTTGCCTTAACAAGAATTCCTGTTCAGTCTTAAATAGGGCTCTTGTGAGAACAAGAAAATCTTGTCTTTCTAAATACCTGATGGCTTTTAACTCAGACACATATATTCAAGATAGATGTTTAATAGAATTTGAACAATTACAGGAAGTCATATTTAAGTACAAAGGACAACTTTTAAAATGCAATTTACTTTCTGTTTACCTGCCCTGATAATCACACCCAGCAAACATGATCAGCACTTACAGCAACCGCGGCTATGTCTTATTGACAGTAAATCTAGATAGTTTGACAGGGCAAAAACCGGTTTAAGCTTAGCAGTTGAATACTTAAATGATTTTCAGAGCCATGCAAATTACAGATTCAAAATAAAAGATGAAGCAGATTTAATTCATTGTTATGTAAATAATATAAAGGAAAACCATAATGAACAAATTGAGGATATGAGACTGTATGTGATACTGCTTTCCACACTGCCAATTTACATGTGTTTTATTCTTGGACTTTTTCTGCAAAATGCAAAAACTGGTTACCCTAGCAACTGCCACATGTTACTCAGTTTATTTCTGAGGTACAGAGCAGCCTATAAAAGAATAATATTGTGCACTTCTATTAGGATCTCTCAGCACCACAGAGAATTCAAAACTTCATGTTCCATCACTTGAATGTTATTTTCTGAAAGTTTTAAGAAAGCATATTAAAGAAAGAGTATTGTACATATTTTGTAAACTCATTTTCTTTATGGCATATGTGCAAATTAAAAACAAAGATTACGAGCTGTATGGAGAAAAATGTATACCCTGTCCAACCTGATAGTTGTTTTCTTCATTCTTTTTTTATTACAGTTCTAGTAGACATCTATAGCAAAAAAGTAAAGCTTTCAAAACTTCTTTAATGACGTATAGGATATCATCTTCCAAAGCATAATGAGGCCCTGAGCAACCTGGCATTATGGATGGTGTCTCTGCCCATGGTGGGAGGGGTTGGAAATAAGATGATCTTTAACGTTCCTTTAAACACAAATTATTCTATGATTCTATCATAATTCTTTGATACTCATTATGAAGATCTCAAATTCTCATCATCTGTTAAAGGTTAATTTCAAAGTAAGAATTAAAGGATTTTGCAGTTGCTCCTTAATTATATGCCCTCCCTCCCCAAAATGCAGAACTCTTTGTTACGTGTCTAGGCCCTATACAATTTATGAGGAGATGTCTTGCAATAGTAGTACAAAATAACCAGAATGATAACAAGGGAGTCCACTAAAGTTAGACAATAATGAACACATCTTAAGGAAAACTCTGTCATTCTTTTGCTTTTGAAACCTGGAAAGGAGCCTCTGTGTCCACTGGAGGTCCATAACCCCTGGTCCTTGAGACAGGCCTTTACCTAAGCAGTCTGCACAGAAACCAAGCCAGGACTCATAATTTACAGTTTATAGGTCAACCTTAAGCATTTTTTCCCTTCTTCCAGTAATTTTTTTTTCTGGTTTTTACATGAAAATATTTTTTAATAGAATAGAGTTAAATACTTGGTTATATCCTGAATTCTCATTCCAAATACATGATTTTCCCTATGAAGATAATAAAAATATATCTACATTTGTACTTCAAACAGAATAATTAAAATTTAAAAAGTCTTTGGATTTAAATAAGCATTTGTATGTTTCAATATTCTTCCTGCTAGCTATTTTTACAAGCTCTAACCGGTAAATGCTGCTCTGCCTGTTTTACTTATCTCTGCTGACTTTTTTTATATAATCACACACCTGAAAAGAGTACAAAAGCTAAGAAACATCTTAGCAGAAGAAAATAAGCCCTGATACATTTTTCCCTATGGTTATAAGGGATGGGGATTATGGCATGTAGCTAAAACTGCAAATTATAGCATTAGATTGACGAGCAAAACAAGAGCACATGTACAAGTCCTGAACAGGCTAGAAGTTTTGAACAGGTCTGGCAGCATCCTCTTGGACTGGAAGGGTAAACTAATAGAGGCTAATTCTGTATTTAGGTTTTGGGAAGCATTCAAATTAAAAGTGCCTCAGACATTACTGCTACAAGCATATGCTTCCCTTTGGATTCTTGTGATGCTTGGCTTAATCAAACTACAGAAACACAATAGCAGGGAACATATAAACAGACCTTTTTTGCATTCCCTTGGGACATAATATAGAGTAATCAATTGTAAATTAATTGGGGAAAATTTGTTTTGCATAGCATAGACAGGCAAAACATTAATTTGGAATCATTTGCTTAATAGCAATTCTAATATGTTATGCATGTATTCAACCTAGTTTTATATAGTGAAATGGAAAACAATTATCAAGGATGTAAAAACCAATAAACTACAATCCACACCTCTGTTACAAGTAAAAGTAGAGTCAAAATAATACATAAAATTTAATTTCTACCAAGAAATATTCAGTTTAGTTATTTGAGTGCATCAATCTTCCATCACCTTATGAGAATTTATAACCATTTAATTACATTTAGGCACACTGGGTACAGATCTGCAAAGCCACTCAACAGCACAGAGGTTCCATGTTGTACAGTCTATCTGTGTGTAAGTATTCAAGTCAGAGCTACCTCTCCATATGTCACTTACTTTAGGTCTTATATAAACAATGACTGCTCTAAGTGCACTTTCAAGAGAAACAAATACTGAGCCTATTAATGGTATACCTAAAAATAATTCTCTTTATTTTTAAACAAAATCATGCATGTGGTTTGTCTTATATTGGTCTAGGTAAAACAGATAAAGAGATAAACAGATAAAATGGATAAACAGATAAAATAAGTATATTAAATATATGTGATAAAGGGACAGAAAGATTTTTTTTTTTTTTTTAAAGTCACTCTATGGTTAAAGTCCCCAAGCACATCTTCAAGTGAAATCACAAGCACATAAAGTAATAAAAGAAAAATATGTAAAAAAAAAAGTATTTTGCAGTTTATTTGCCTCAATAAGTAAGTCACCTTAATTCAAGACTTACTGAATATGAGATCCAGTAAATGCCGTTCTTGCTCTGATTAAATGTCAGGGCCATAGTCACGTTGTTTCAAGATCAGAAACAACAATTTTGTGTGTATAATGAACCCTCCAGATGATTTGTCTGTGCAATACTTTTCTTATCAATGAAACTTCACAGTTGGTCTCTTAAACTCTAAGTTCTTAATTATGATATGCTTTGGTTTAATAAAAATTCATTTTTATTTTTAACACTAGAAACAAACTGATGCAAATTTGACCTGATTGTTGACTAGATCTCTGACAGAAGGCAGAGAGGAAATAGTAGTCAGAAATCTTACTGCATATATGTAAAAAGAGTGGCTTGTGATGACTTTTGCTTTTCATACCATTAATGAGATTTGAGACCCCCTTATTGAAGTTCCTCTCCTCAAATCCACCATTTCCACAGCCAGAGGCATTGTAGGTCAATGTGGTTATCTCAGATAGATAAGGTTTTTGTGACTGTACAAGCCTAAGCCCCAGAGGCACTCTATGTCCATGTGGTTATCTTAGAAAATAAAGCTCATCACCACACAATTCTACAATCTATGCCTAACCAGACACAATCTAGCCCTCAGAAATTAATGGACTTTCTTAAGTGGCATAAAAAGCATCTTCTCAGCAGAAGGAAAGCACTGTGCACTGGATCATTCTGTTCAAATTCCTTGCATTTAAGAATTCAATAGTTTACAAGTAGTTCTAGAAGTATTCCTAGTATATTTAGAACTTATGTCTACAACATAGGAATATAAACATCAAGAAAATTATTAAGAATTTTTGCAAAAGTTACATTGCATTCAGAATCCGGACACTCTGAATCATATTTGGTTTTTTTCCCCTGCTTTCCAAATTTTTTTGCAGGAATAAATCTGTGTTCACACAAAAAGCTGTGCAAAATGAAGTCTGAGTCTATTACTTGAAATTGTTCAGCAATAAAGCAAATTCTGGCTTGGATTCAACAAAGTTCATAAGCAACAGTTTGTGAAAAGTGAGTCATTTATTTTGATAGTACCTCCAACACTATGGATTACACAGAGGTAACAGTAAAGTCAGAATATCAAACAACAAATATGATTTACTGTGTTTTTTCAAACTGGTTAAATAGGAAAAAGTGTTGAAAAAACCATGCAGTTTACAACTGTTATCAAGAACTGGTAAATGAAATCTAGTATATATGAGAGCACGCTGCAGAAAGTAGGAAACATTGATAACCCAAAGAGACATGGAGCTTGGCCTAGAATTTGAGATCTTTCAGGTTATTTGTGATAAAAGCTGAGCTCTCGTAACAGGTTGATGGCATGGTAATTGCTGGTTTCATTCATCTCTTTTAGGCCTAAAGGATTGAGAAGTCTAATTCTTACCACATAGGTCCCCAGACAGCCATTAGACAGAGCACCTTAGTCTGAGTGGAAAAAAAAAGCCCTCAAAGGACAAAGCAATGATTTTTTTTTTTTTTTTTAATGAGGATTGTTAGAAATCACTGTGTAGAGAAGAACTAGAATTAACATCAGTTTGGTTTTACTTCCAACTCAGTTAACTTCCAAAGATGGTGACCAAGAGAATGGCAGAGTCGGAAAAAGAACTCCAACCTTTCTTCCTCTTTGCCCCCATCTTACTCTCCCATGTCTAACAGACAAAACCTGTTTGTACCTATTCCTTTCAGAATAAATCAACGTTTTAATTTAACAGTATTATGTTATCACTTTAAGTTGTGCTCAGAATACTAGCCATCAAGGAAGCAGTTAACAAATTCCTTATCATTCCACAGCTATTTTACAAACATAAGGTGTAACTGAGATGACCAAAGTTTAAAAATAAAACTATTAAAATCATAATCATGCTGAAAAGTTTGACAAATTTTCATACCAAATATATTTCTTTTAAATTCTGAATCTGTCTGTCAGGAAGACTATTAATACAATGAATGGTACATAGCAGCATCCTGCAAATTAAGATGTGAAAGGCTAGGAGACATGCATGGAGCTACTTTAAGTTGATTTCCCGCCAATAAGTATTCCGAATATTTTCCAGGCACAAAATTAAATGAGACCACAATTAACCTCAACTGGATTCTGACAAATGCCCATAATGCAGAATGCTCTGTCTGTATCCTCCTTTCCTGTGGCCAGCCACTGACATTTTATTTTTAATTCTCCTGACAATGTCTACTTTATGAAGAAATAGATGCAGTTTTTCAGCAAGTGTCAGTGCCCTCATGAATATTGTCACATCAGACAAAGTCACTGAAATCTGATGCTAATAATTTTGAATATTAAAATAAAATTTAAAAAAAAAAGTATAATAAAGACTATTACAGCAACTGTTGCTTTAGACGTATGTTGCCTAATAGACCCAAAGAATTACCTGTATTTGTCTGGTATTGATTTGTAACCCTGCAAAATTCTTTCTAATAACACACAGAATGGAAGCCTAACACATGTAAACATTAAAATATCAAACTAGTATGGGTAGCCTCTGAAACTAAGAATTTTTCTTCCAGTAAAACAAATTCTGTTTCATGCTGCTTAGCTATTATTATTTTTAAAAGAGAAAGCAATTAAAACCATGGTGAAAAATTCATTGAGAGCGACTCATAACAAAAGTATTACAGACTCAATAGCAATAAGATAGGAATGAGCCTGTTCCAAAACAATCTGCCTAAACTAATTACCAAACTAATGAAGGCTAATCATTTCAAACCTTAATAACAGCTTGAAAAATATGTTATTTCACAATTAAGCAAATTAACCAGAAAGATTTTTTTTCACTAGAATGTGCTGATTTATCTCTCCATTGGATTTCAAGGATCACTTTTGTATATAATCTACTACTTCATTTAGAGAGTAAAACAAAATAAATCAAAACAAGCCTTCCCATTCATCAAAAATAGTAAGTTTCTTTTACATTCTATTACAAGTTCAGAGGAGAGAAATGTTGCCTCCTTCTCCCTAACAGTTCTAGAAATTGAGTTCATATATAGGGAAGAAGTATTTGGGGACATTAATAGGAGCATTTCTGCTTTAACAGAATAGAATTCTTACTTTGGTGACATAAGGGAGGTCTAACAGCATTTGCTGAATGACTTTAAACCTGGAAATAGTTTGGAAGACCAGAGAGACCAGAAAGAAAAGAAATGAAACGTATCAAGACTTCTTCACTTGACCATTTCCTTAGTTATTAGTTTGGTAGCTACACAGTATTAAAATGGTATTATTCAGTCTAAGAAAAAAACAGCTATGAATGTTTATCAGTTAAGCATAGCCTTCTGATTCACAAACATTGAGCAATACCTAGAACCAAAACATCCTTGGTACCATCTAATTTATTAGTTCATCATCCTGGACAGTCATAATAAGGAAAATGATGTGTAATCCTTCTGGAGAAACATTCAAAAGTTTTGCTCGGTGAAACAACAATCTCCTCCAAACAAGAGTTCCCTTGACAAAAAAGGGTTTGGTAATTGATCAAGCTACTAAGAACAACCTGCTCAACCTTTTTGGACTGTGCAGATCACTGCACAACAATTTTCAAAGGAATATCAAGTCTTGCTTTACTTTTGTCAATATGTAATTGTAGTATTCCATTTTTATTTCTTTCAGGCTAATTATAGGGATTTGTAACTAAATATCTATGTCTCCAACTGCAGTAGAAATTCCATCTTTCATTAAAACATTAACCTTGTGAATATCAGTTTTCGGTGTTCAGACGACTACAAACCACAAGGACGTTAAAAAGGATTGAGACATTCTGACTTTGGAGAGAACATATCTCAATAAATCTTCAATGTTTTCTTCCAAGATAGGCTTCTATTAACTATCAAAAAATGTAAAAAATAATTTTTTAAATTGACACTTGAAAAATAAATATTTTTAGAAAAAAAGGCAACTAAACAGCAAAATTATTTGTATCGTATCAATTTACATTCAATTCTAATTTTTAACAGCAACCTGGGAATTAAAATGAATATAAAACCCAGTTTTCAAGCCAAACATTTTTGTGGCCTTTAGGGTATTTTCCTTACTGCTTGCAACGCAACTCCTAAAAGCCTGCTCCTGTAGGACTGCCAAACAAAGCTATTCCACCTCATAACTACTCAACTTTCTACTCATTACTTCTGTAACTTTCAAATGCTATTTCATCTTCCCTGGATGTTGCTCACATTATTGCTCATGAATACCAAGAGACAGAAAAAAGCATTTTAGCACCTCCAAGGGAATGTTTTCAGGACTTTTCAAGTTCTCAGCCATTCAGGTGTGATACTTTGCCTATTCATTTAATCACAGAATAATCTCAACCTTTGACCAACTGAAAGTTACTGGATGGCACCAAAGATTCAGAATTGAAATTTCAGAAATGCATCAGGATCATTCTTCAAAACCAGTAGTGGAAAGTAAACCTGATTGGTCAAGGTTTGAAAATATAGGAATTAGAAAGCCCAGTGTTCTGCACTCTATTGTCTAAATCTGGATTTACTTTCAAAATTTGCATTTCCCACATAGAGCAGGATATGGTGATAAGGACAGTTTAAAGCACACTTAAACAAACCTAAGGACTGTTACCGACCTTGATCTTCAAATTCTTTCCATGATTTATTTTCTTTATATTAGGAATGTTCAAAGCAACTTAAGGTGACATTTCCTAGCTTATTAACAGAGGACACAAAGTCATTTGCAAGGAGACAGACAGGTGGTTTATAACTTCCATCATTATAATATTGAACAAGGTGACAACTATTGCCTGAAGGAAGGATAATTACACTACAAGAGAACATAATCTATATATTCAGTTCATATGTATAAGAACTGCCAGAACAAAGCTGCACACCAAAGCTAAATTATCCTCATTTACCTGTTTATATTATGCTTAACTGTATTAACCCTCAATTCCCTTTTATTAGTATTGGTTTGTGTACTGCATCAGCTAACTCCATCAAGTGAATTGTCTTCAAAGTATCTGTGCTACCTGTTATGCACTACTGCAACAAAGACGACCTATTTACATTTTTAGAGAAATATCTCATCATCCTAATCTCTTTTTTGAGATGGTCAATCACATGCAACTGGGATGCTCTCTGCCTGGTTTTAACATACTAGCTAAGGAAGGACGAGTTCAGAAGTAAATACACCCTTCCAAATATCAGGAAGTGTCCACTGCTTTAAACTCTTCCATGGTATACGCACATTTTTCTTCTCAACTATAGCAACATACATTGTTTTAAATACTGCAGATTGCATGTAGGATTTAACAAAAAAAAAAAAACAAAACCAAACAAATCATCCCATTCAGCATGTATCTAGAGATTTTCTTTGTATTTTCTTTGACTCTAAACCATTTACATAGGACACAAGTATTCGTCCATTATGTTTGCCTGTGATGTTTTCTCTATATATACTCTTAATTATTTTCCATGCATGGCAGTATGTATTTACAATTAGTTCCAGTTAGGTTCCATACATACTCCTAGTTAACTGGGGAGAACCATTTATTAATTCAACAAAGACCACTGGCAGTTAATCTTCATATGGCCCTTCATAGTTGACATATTCTTCTAGAATTAGGATACACATACAGGGAAAGAAACAATTCCACATTTACTCAATAAATATAACTAGTCCTCATCTAGCTGTAAATTATTTGTCACTGTACTAAACATTTGTACAAATAACTAACAACTCTTTCTCTTCTCTTGTCAACAAATCTAAAACTGTTTTACAGAGGAAGCAACCTTCATTTCCCTAGTTTCTTTCAGAAAATTTATTATCATTTTCGTCATACCAACTGATTCTGCCCTAATTCCAATTTATTGTATTGAGTCTCAAGGACCAGGATCATATACAGCATTACATGAGGATTCTTACCTGTAGCCAATAAGCTAACATGATTTTTGGCATCTGCTGGGTTCATAATTTCTGTTTCACAGGCATTCTGGTGCCAATGGTCCTCCTATGAGTAAGGAAATATAGCATGTCTTTCTCCTTATTTCTGATAATCACTCTGATGACTTCCAAATTTGAATCAGAAATTACTACTAGACCCTGAAAGCATAACTTGTCATTTTACATTGTTGAAATGTCATACTACTACAAGATCTATCTTTACTCAGTCAAGTTGTTTTACTGCTGAAAAAGACAACCATGCCATTGTCTGAAAGCATGAAGGTTGAAGTCAGGCTTAAGAAAATGTCTTAGAATAAAAATGCAGGCCGCTTTGACATAACATTATTATTATGATATTATGCCCAATCCATCTTTGGAAGGACAAACTGGAAGGACAGTTTGAAATGGTTCATCTGTCCCACTTTAATACATGTGATAAAAAAAGCTGTTTGTTCTATAATCACCACTAATAGGACCTTTCCGTATCTTAATTCAAACTTGCCTTTTCTTCAGGCTGAAGAGCAATTTTTCCATAGCGAGAGGCATTTCATTGCTCAAATACATCTGTGCATCTCTACCATTCTGATCATAATGTTTATGAGGCAGTGTTCCTACATGTCTCTGTATAAGCACCTACAGCAGGTATGTCTATCCAAAGTCTTGCAATCATAAGTAAGAGATGCAAGAGAAATGCAAGAGAAATGCTGCATGTCAAGGAAAATCTAATGCAAACTTTTGATTACAGTGATTGCAATCTGGTTGACTGGCATGAACTCTTGAACAGTAAATACTGGTCAAAATTCTCTGAAAGATCAGAATGTCAGATTTTGTGCTGATGTCAGATTTGGCATCCGAAATTGAGAAAAGTGGTATAAGGATGATAGATTCTAGAAAGCTAAGAAGGAAATATAAAATCAAAATATGGCTATATCACAAAAGTTTCATAATTGAAATAATCCTTTTCAATGTTAATGAGCCAAATCATCTACCATTAAGTAATTGAGTCAATCTTTCACTTCAAATAAAATTTAAAAGAATCTTTTAAAATAACAGGAAACACTAGAAGAGTTATACATTGGAATGAAGTGGGATAGGTGGGTATTGTATCTACACATGCTGAAAAGGTTTAAATAAATTTTCAATTTTGAAAGGAAATTAAAATGCTCGAAAGAAAATTTAGTTAATGTTCTAGGAAATATAAGATTATTTTGCTGTAGTGACACACACCGTAGAAGGAATATGATATTAAAGTTTAAGAACTGCTGTTTAGCTCTCTTGAATTTATTGTCCTTCTTCTGGTCTTATTTTAAAAAGTAAATCTTGAGGAGATTATATCAGCATTTTAATATATTTATTTCTGGGGAAATAAGAAGTGTACCACAGTAATCACATAGTGTGGATTAGAGCAAATGAATGGGTCATAAAAGCCAAAAAACATCATAATTTTAGGTCTAAATATAACGTTAGTTTTGCAAATCATGTGAAAAAAACCTTTAACATGTAATATTATTAATGACATGCTCAGTTGAGCAAAAACTGTAATTAAAACTAAATGCAAAAAAAAATACTTTCTGCAATCAAAAATGACAGTATCTCTATGAGTTTTGAATTTATGAGTATGGATTAATCACTCCAACTGTTATAAAACACAGCAGAAAATTTTTATTTCCTGATTTTTACAATAATATTCTGGTTAATGTATTGTTAGTTTTTGCATCCTGAAGTATTATTTTTTACCAATCTATTTCTCTACACTGCTTCAAGCAAAAGAATTACAAAAAATTACCCATATTTGTTGAAGAATACATTGTGAACCTGGTTTCCCAGGTGGCTCAAAATGAAAGTAATCACCCAATATAGTCACAATTATAGGGCTAAAGCTAGTCTGCCTAATTTGGTAGGAATATTCATAACATAATAAATATCTCATCCACTACTGGCACCCCAAAAATAAAGCTATTTGGTATTTAGTTTCTGCTTACTGTTATGGTAAGCAATAAATGTTTTCCCTTCATGGATCTCAAACCAAATTTCATGTAATATGTTCTAAGTATACATCAATTACTGGCTGTGATTGTAGCAGAATGCTTTGATATAACTGCATTCATTAAACCCATTTATATCTTTGGATTATTATAGCTGATATTCAATACAGTGCACAATGGACATAATTTTTTTTTAATTATTGTGAGGGCATTTACCTTTATGTGAACAATTCCCAGACAAACCATAAATATACCAATAAACTAAAAGGTGAATTCACTAAATATTAAGAGTCTGCCATTAAAGACTGACAATTTAAAGTAATGGAAAATATTATGTGGTAAGTATAGCCACTACCTCTTTCTGTCTTTATTACAAATATCTGAACACACCTATCTCTATGGTTTAGGTATATCTAATATTTACATTTTAAGAGCCCCAGAGGAAAAGCAGATTTTGCCAGTAGCTTTGCTGGATCTTGGCTAGGTTTTTTTACTAGTCAAATGTACTACAGACTTGCAGAATCTGTGTGGTAGCTTTCTAGAAAATCAAGCCAAAACTAGTCTAAAATCTTTAGTTCTGGCCATCTGCTAGAAGCATCTGGTAGCTGGGTACATGCACCCACATCCAGAACGTGACTGCTCTCTTGCCAACTATGTGCCTAGGTAACTGCCAATATGAGCTTCTCCACTGCTAACATGACAACTGTCAAAAAGAAGCTGAACATGTACGAATAAATCTAAATTAAACTAACATATTACTTTCCTAAGTTACAGCCATCATTTTTGTACATAATTGCTTGATAATGGCAATGATAAATAAGTCGCACGGTGAAATGTGTCTAAGGATAAGAACTGTAAAAAGGATACCAAGGATCTAAGTATTTTGAAGAGTTATTGATAACATTTTAGTCTGAGTGTTTTCTCTGACAACTAGAAAATATATATGTAATACCAGCAATGTGTTACATCTTTATAAAAAAACAGAATTATACATTCAATATCTGATTTAGGATAAAGAAATAAAATAAAAATCAGTACAGGTTCTGTAGTTTAATGGACACACATTGAATATATTGCAAGAGGATTTGGAAAGCCATACTACATATGAGAACATAAATGACAGGTCAAAAATACAAATTGTAAAGAAATGTGTGGCTTCCATTGAAATTCATTCTCTTGTCATATAAATATAATTTTCTAAAATCTCTGCTCACTAAAAAAACCAATAAAAATTATTTTCTGCATTTTATATTAAGAGAAGTAAAAAAAAAAAATAGGTGGTAACTGTAATTACTGAAATGATTAATTCCTTTGTGAGATCAAAGTAACTTTTTGTCATCTTTTGCTGTGACATTCGTGAAAAGGAAAGATGTATTCAATGGCTAGGTAGTGTATGATTAAAAGTTAAAAGCACATGAGAGACAGAACAATAGAAAGAAAATCTGAAATCAAAGACTAGAAAAGTAATGCAGGATCATGATAGTAAACCACTAGGCTATGGCTAAAGGAGAAGAATAAACCCAAGGATATTCAGAAATTGCCACAGTGACATTTTTTTCTCACTTTGAATCATCAGTTGTCCCTTTTCTTGCATTTAAGGTTTAAGCTCTGTGGAGTACAGATCACAGTTTTGTTTAGCAGCAACCGAACACACAAGGTGGTGTGGTCCCAGATCCACTGCTTTAGCTCAATGCACAACCATGCTGCTGGCACCACATTAATAATAGTAACAAAAATACTAATTCTACTGAGCTTTTTGATTTTGACTGACAAACATCTTACTGCACATACAGGTACTCCAAAAGTTGTTTTCATCCCATGGTCAATGATAGTAATCCCATTTAAAATAGGCTAATAAACATCCTAATATTTTTCCATCCTCCATTTTTAAAAAAATGTTTTACTAAATGGTCATTTATATCCATTGAAAAGCTATTCTAGAATAGCATATACAATAGATTAATATATATGCATATTCTTTTGGGTTCCATTTGACTTTTTGCTTTCATCATATCTATTTTGAATATTGTATTTTCCAAGCAGTAAAATTTAATATATTGCAATGTTTTTCAAAATACTGGAATGTAATTTTTGATTGATACAGGAATAAGAACTATAGTAAGATCTTAATGAATTATATGTGGTGATAATTCCTCTGATATCTGCTAAAGTCTGTTAAAAAACAATAAACAAGAACAGTAGAATAGTAAGCTGGCCTCAATTACTGAGAGAGAAAGGTAAATCTCATGTAAATGTAGCAGATCATAATGTTTTTCTGACTCCATCTGTATTCGTAGCTTAAAGTAACTTCAAATCACACAATGCCCATTGAAACAAAGAAATTTTCATTATTTATAAAACCTTGTCATTCTTGTAATGATCTAAGGTATGAGAACATGTCCTGTTTTACAGACATATTAACCATTTTAAGATTGTGGCTTTCCCTCAGGCAAATTTATGCCACTTAAGGAGAAAAATTAAAAGGAGGTATAACAAGTTCACAGAATAAATATAAACACAGATGCTGAAATAGTTATTCATATAGTTCCAATTGCTTCTAGGGTTGAATACTAGCTTTTCCATTTGTTTTACATCTTTCATGTAATGCTATTCAGGGCCAGCCTGAAGTTCTAAATATCAATCATTAGAAAAAAAAGTAAATTTTCCAAAATTAGCCAAGGTTCAAAGAGAGAGCCCTAGCCATATTCTTCACAGATGTCCAGATATTTCAGGTACTCACTTTTGAGGTTTTCAACCTAAGACACTTTACACCATCAGCCACCCAAGTTGAACACCCCAGAAACACAAAATTTCTAGAAAATGCTCATTTGTCTTTCAGTGTGGAGCTACATCTTAGCTATATGTAGGAATATGAAACATTAAGACCATATTACAGTGAACTGTTAATTTGTATTTGTAAAGAAAAATAGAATGAAATGTTTTGCTCCATGGAGTGGAATGAAAGCAAGACTGTGTATGCTACTATTTCCATTTTTATAGTGCCTATATAATTTTCAGCAACCCTATCAGACCAGCTAGTATAGCTTACTTCTATAAATATTACTTCAGATCAATTCTATTATGAAAATGTATTATATCTGTTATATTTTTGTGCTTTAATTAAATATGTCAAATATAGAAGATAGTGCATCTTTTTTATTTATTGTGCTGTAACAAAAAATTCCCCAAGGAAGCATTTTTTTTTTCTATGTTTTGACCATGGAACAAACAAGGAAAAAGTGCCTTATAAAATTATCAGAAGGATATTAAATGTTAAAACTTCAGTCTGTATAATTCTATAACCAACACTTAGAAAACCCCCAAAAAGCCCTAAGTGCTGTAACTAAAATCAAGTAAATTATGAAATGTCTCATGCCCAATTTTTGGTGAGTGACATTTCCAGATTTCTGTCCATAGAACTGCTCAAAGTGGTTATAATGACAAGAATTGAGAAGTGCTCTTTCAGTTGATGTGTTTGAAAGGTAGCTTTGTATGAACAGCTGTGTTTTCAAAATGCTTGCCACCTCTAAATTGGTCCTTGTGAAGTGCACTGTTTGCCTTATTGCCAGCAGGGCACATTGCACTGTAACTGCTGCATTTTTAGTTTTTATCACTGTCTCTCTAACTGCTGAAGTGGAAAAGAACGATTGCCAAAACCTGACGTGTTTCTTTTCCTTTCTGCCCACTCTGACATGGTTCTTAGCTGTCTGTTGCTCCAGTGATGAGAAATGTTGCTCAGTTTATTCATTCACTGAATGTCTTTTCCAGCTCAAATAATGGTGATATCCTCTTGTAAACCAAGTTGCTAGCTGTCAATGGCCCTAAATGAAAGAAACCTAATTAAGACATACCAATCATTGTTTACACAAGAAATAATTAGGCTGCAAAAAGTCACATACATCAGGGTGCATTCTTCTAAAAGCAAGAGATAGTCTCCTAAAAGCAAGAGACATACCATGTTTAGTAAGACACCAAGTCTTAAATGGGTGGTAACAGGGATTCACCTCCAGAAAAAAAAAAAATATAATCTGTTCACAAAATTTAAACAGTTTTAGTACATAAGTTCTAGTACATTAAAACAATAACAAAAATGCTGAAGTACTAATAAGGAATACTTATTTATTAGATCTAGATTCTATTTAGCCTTTTATCTGGAGACATTAGGAAGCAAACAATTGCATCTGGATGACTGCAGTATTCACGGTGGGGCATGGACTGCACACAAGATGGAGAAGTGCAAAGACATTTATTGTGCAGTAATCATTCCTTAAATATGAGCCCACAAACGGGATATAACCTCATATAAGCAGGAAAGATGCTTGCTTCCCAGAGTGTCCCCCAATCACCTGGAGTATGGCCTATTACAGTAATAGGTGAACAGTTCCCTATAAGGTCACAAACCACAGTCTTCCCACACAATTGGTCAAGGCCACAAACCCATAATTCTCTTTTCCAGCCCATCTCAGGTGACCTGGATGTGTTTCCATAGTTACCTCTGAGCCTAGGGAAGAGGCCTGTTTTAGGCATTCGAGGACTGCTCTTCTCTAACACCCATGGTGTAACCCTACAGATGAGGAAATTCAAGTACAATCAGAGTGCACACAAAGATTTATAAATGCAGCTGGGTAAAGAATTACATCAAAGACTTCAAAACTATGATGCGCAGTTCTTCCTGCTGCTTGTGTGAAAACATCCATCCCACACCGCAGCTTACTGGTGATAATCTGCTGTGGAGCCTCACCTCCACATGCTTCTGTACTGTGAGAAGTTGTAGGTACAAGTTCTAAGAACACTTGCATCCCACCAATAATCTTGAGAGGTCACCAAAATCCACTAACAAAGAGTTAATACTTGCATTATTTGAAAGAACTTCTTTTTTAAAACAAGAAAGCAAATGGTTTCTTTGCACAGAAACCTTCATATATGTAAATATCAGTAACTTTAAAAACTACTCAAAGAAACAGAACAAATAGCTTTCAGGTTCTCTGTGTCCTTCTTATATTAGTACCTTTAATACTGGACATTCAATATAAAAAATTTTCACGTAAAACTCTAGATGGTACAAAGCACTCAGCTTTAAAGCACCAGAACACATTAATAAAAATTCTGAAAATCATTGCTAGTAAGAGCATTTACATTCAATTTTTATTTAGTATTATCAGTACATATTTACTATTACTAGTACATTAACGAAGAAAAGAATCGATGCATTCCAAAAGTGTAAAGTAACACAAAGTGAAATGCTTATTTTCCAATATAAATGCTTATCTCTGTGACACCACATTCTTCAAGGAAACCGAACTTCGGATATAGTTCATGCTCCTGAGTGCAGTTTACATGAGGTTTATTTTGTTACAGTGAATGACAGATCACTTTTCACTTTAAAATTATTTGAAGACATCTCAAGGATGGAAATCAGTTACATACACACAGACACACTCACATAATCAATGCAACCATTTAAGCAGTTAAAATGCGTAACCTGATTCTGGGCTTTGATTGCTTCAAGTGGGACTGGAAAACTTACATCAGCAATACGTGTTTTCTTATATTCTTAGTCAATATGTATATTGGAGTCACACTATAATGCTATTAGAAATAAAAGATAAAAAAAAAAGTTTGCCACTCAAAGCATTATATACAATTTTTGCTGTTGTAATGTATCACTTTTTTATGTACTCTGTCACGTGAAAAGTACTACTGTCATATAATTTAGTTTTAGGTTGTCCTGCCAGAAGCAGATGATCCTTATGTATCCCTTCAAAGTTGACATATTCTATTCTATGATTGTATGACCTCATAAGTCACCATGGATGTCCATTCTACTCCAGAAACATTCTTTTATTTCACACCCTGAATGACACTTAAAAGCAAATAATTCTTATATAAAACAATACAAAGATATGCCACTATTTAAACAAAAAAAATTGTTTCTCAATTGAAACAGTGTATTCTGGAATGATGGCTGCAGGCTGGAAGTGTCAAAATTATTCTACAATCTGTTATTCAAGCCACTCAACCTCAGTGAATATTTTACACAAGACAGAAGCACTTTAACCAAAGAAATAAGGGAGATTTATGCTAGAACACCATATGAACTTGAGCTGGTGACTTATTAGCTACAGAATTCACCAGAAAGAGAAAGGACATCAGACTAAATCATACCGAAGAAGAATTTCAACCTGGATCTCAGCTCTTCTTTTTTTGCTGCCTTTTGCAGAAAGCCTATCCAATCTATTTGACATGGAAATATCCACTAGTGCCCTTGCTTTTGGTTTAAGAATCCCATAGAAACTAAAATATAAAATCAGGAGTATAAACGTAAATACAGGAGTACATTGGTTCAAAAGCGCATGAAAATGTAGTTTATATACTTCAAATGGTACGGCCAGGTGCCTGGGACACACGTGAAAACTCCACCTTGGTCCACATTTCATGTTTCAGAGTGACCAATAGCAAATTTCCAGGGAGGAACAGAAAACCAGGTCAGCTGTATGGTTATGCTTCCCCAGAATACTTTCACAAGTACCTCCACTGAGCAGAAGTCCCTGAGCATCATAGTGGGATCAAAGGGACAGAGATAAGATATCTCCAGTAGTAGTCTGTTGACTTTCAACTAATTTACAATTCAGTTAAGATTTTAAATGATCTTTCAATTATTTGAAGCATACATTTTGTATTTGTCATGCTACAAATACATTTTTAATATACAATCCAATTGAAAATACAATAGTCAGTGCAAAATGTGCCTCAAGGACATGTATCAAGAACATGACAAAAAATTCTCCCCCACATGGCCATCCACTTTCTTCCCTACACAGGAAATGACATCTGTGCATTTGGTATAGAATGATTTCTACTAACATCTTTGGTAAATGTGACAGTACCCCACACAAGGGTATCACCTTGCCTCCCGGTGGCAAAATTAAGAGCAAGTTGCAGGCATTAACTTTTGAACACAAACCTTTATTTTTCTGCAAGCCTCAAGTTCGTCTCATTTCCCAGAACAAAGGAACAGATTATATTTTTATGGTTTCAGTCAGTATGTCTTAGTATTTAAGTATAAACTGGGCCATGTGCATAAAAACATACTATTAATCCTCAAAACAGCAGAATGTTTTCTTTATGTTTATCTCACACATTGTCTGCTCACTCTATTAATAAACCTACATGTTAAAATAAAATATTAAATGTCCTTAAATGTACATAACACAAAGAAAAGCATCAAAGACTTGCCAAATGTTTTTCAAATTGGCCCAATGCTTATATTATTTTACATAGTCCAACATGTTTCCTCTGAACTGTTATGGAACACAGAGGTGGTCAATATGCCAAATGCTCCTGGGCCTGGAAAGGACACCTAAAGTCCAAATGCTTGACACTTGACTTTTGCAATTCTGTCTATATGTACCAGCAAACCCTTACAAGTTATTTATTGGTGCCAATTAAGGATTGATCTTAGGGTTTGTTAACAACAGCACTGTGAATTTTAACACTAAAAGCAAGGGGAGAAAGAGTATAAATGTGTATTGCAAAACAGTCTTCAGAAACAAAGCCTGGGTGAAGTAAGTCTTCAGTCTGAAGTAAATGAAGCAGTTAATGTGTACTACTTTACATAAGAAAACACAGAAGCTTTTGTATTATATGCATTGGAACAAAACGTACACTCAAAGTTAGATTTATTTTACTTCACAAAAAGAAAGTACATACCAAAAATCTGGGAAGCACATATTTGATGCCACAAGACGCTAAGGTTTCAGTCTTAACTATAATTTGGGACCTGAAGGCAGTCTGCAAACTTCAGATTCTTGCAGAGCTACAGAGCAAAGAAGCAATTGCTAGTGCAGTTTTTTTTCCATATCACTCTGAAGACACTTTTCTGTTAATATTCCTTGCAACTGAGTTATTGAAGCCAGAATAAGAAAGCCAGTGATCAGCCTGAATTTGCCAAAATGACAAGCTATTTATTATAAAGTACATATTTCTTTCTAAATAGCACTTTAAAGAAAAGAAAAAAAGTTTTCTTTCTAAGCAGCAGCTACAAAAAGAATTAAAAATTATAAAACCTGTGGATTTTCAATTTCATATGTTTCTGTATAATTATCTCACAGGCTTGCCTAAGAAAGTCATTAGGAATGTGTATTAATCCAACTATTCCATTTCTCTTTGATTATACATAAATTCTTTATAGTTATAAACTTCATGTAAAAAATATTCACGCCCTGTAGGATTTGCTCAGTGTTTACATTTTAAAAGCTAACAGAACTTGGTCTGCTTCTAGTGATAACTGAAAGAAAAAAGAAAATATTTTAAAGGAAGACAAAATATGTAGAAAAATCTCACTGATATATTTTGCTTTATACTCTGTGAATCTTCATCTTTCTGTTGAACAATGCTCCACTGGATATATGATAAGCTAAAAGTCTAAAGACATATTACTATATTAACTTAATTTATGCTATCTGGATATGACTATAATACTCCAGACACCATAGTCATTTTCTTTTCTTACTTGCAATAATTAACAGTAGAGAGTAAAAGATGGCTAAATTAATTTATAACTTTATAGTTTCTTATACTAATTATTTCCTCTTCTTGTATTTTAGGTCATCCTGTCATTCCTGCAAACACTAATCAATCATGGGATTTGAAGTTAATACTACTAAATAAATGAATTGTTTAATCTCCTATGACCATCTATACATACTTCATCTTCACAAAGCTCATCAATTTTATGTCATCAAGGACAAAGTGACCTTCATTTCCACAAAATGCTTCTTACTACTGGACAAGTTGGTTACATATTTGTCACTTATCCTCAGGAAGGAAGTCCTTCATGACTGTCATTTGATAAATGCAAGTTCGTGCTTTATTAATTGACCAGGTCATACTGAATTCCAAGACCATAATTGTGGAATACTAAAGGGTCTGTCACTTTCCTGAATATCTGGGCTAAGATGAAGGACCTGCAACTCAAAATTAACTTACTGCTTGGTCTAGTTACCACTGTTCTACTACAAGCTGTAGGAAGAAAAGCAGACTGCCCCGAGTCGTGTATATGTGAAATCAGACCCTGGTTCACCCCCAGGTCTGTCTACATGGAAGCTCCAACAGTGGACTGTAATGATTTAGGCCTTTTTCATTTTCCAGCCACACTGCCTGCTGATACACAAGTTCTACTGCTACAAACTAATAATATTGCAAAAATTGAACACTCAGTAGACCTCCCAGTGAACTTAACTGGTCTAGATTTATCTCAGAACAATTTATCCTCAGTGACAAGTATTAATCTTAGAAAGATACCACGGTTGCTTTCAATGTACCTTGAAGAAAACAAACTTACTGAACTCCCTGAAGAATGTCTCTCTGGACTCAACAACTTACAAGAGCTTTATATTAATCATAATCTGCTTTCTGTGATTGCACCAGGAGCTTTCATAGGCCTCCATAATCTTCTCAGACTTCATCTCAACTCAAATGGTCTGCAAATGATCAACAGAAAGTGGTTTGAAGCTACTCCTAATCTTGAAATTCTCATGATTGGAGAAAACCCAATAATCAGAATTGAAGATATGAACTTCAAGCCTCTTAGCAATCTGCGCAGCCTAGTTTTAGCAGGTATAAATCTCACTGAAATACCAGATAATGCTTTGGCTGGCCTTGACAACTTGGAAAGCATTTCATTTTATGACAACAGATTTGTTAGAGTGCCCCACATCGCTCTTCAAAAGGCTACAAATCTTAAATTTCTGGACCTAAATAAGAATCCCATTAACAGAATACGACGAGGAGATTTTAGCAACATGCTGCACCTAAAAGAGTTAGGAATTAATAACATGCCTGAACTGATTTCTATAGATAGTCTTGCTGTTGATAACTTGCCAGACTTAAGAAAAATAGAAGCAACCAATAACCCTCGACTATCATACATTCACCCCAATGCTTTCTACAGACTCCCCAAGCTGGAATCTCTCATGCTCAACAGCAATGCACTGAGTGCCCTGTACCGCAGCACAGTGGAATCCCTGCCCAACCTCAAAGAAGTCAGTATACACAGCAACCCCATTAGGTGCGACTGCGTCATCCGCTGGATTAACATGAATAAAACAAACGTTCGCTTCATGGAGCCAGAGTCCCTGTTTTGTGTAGACCCTCCTGAATTCCAAGGTCAGAATGTGAGGCAGATACACTTTCGGGAAATGATGGAAATCTGTCTTCCCCTGATAGCTCCTGAAAGTTTTCCATCTACGCTGGATTTAAAAGCGGGCAGCCATATATCTTTACACTGCAGAGCAACAGCAGAACCAGAACCTGAAATCTACTGGATAACACCATCAGGACACAAACTTTTGCCTAATACCATCTCTGATAAGTACTACATTCATTCTGAAGGAACGTTAGACATAAGTGATGTAACACAAAGAGAAAGTGGCTTATACACATGTATAGCAACAAATTTAGTTGGGGCAGACCTGAAGTCAGTCATGATTAAAGTGGACGGCTCTTTCCCTCAAGAAAGCAATGGATCTTTAAATATTAAAATAAAAGACATAAAATCTAATTCTGTTTTAGTTTCATGGAAAGCAAGTTCTAAAATTCTGAAGTCCAGTGTCAGATGGACAGCCTTTCCAAAAACTGAAGACTCCCGGGCTGCACAGAGTGCTCGAATACCATCTGATATAAAGGTATATAATCTTACACATCTAAATCCATCAACTGAATACAAAATTTGTATAGACATTCCCACCATCTATTCACAGAATAGGAAACAATGTGTCAATGTAACCACAAAAGGACTGGACTTGGAAGTGAAAGGCTATGAAAAGAACAACATAATAGGATTCCTTGCCTGCCTTGGTGCTCTTTTGGGAATCATCTCTGTTATATATCTCTACAGCTGCATCTCTCAAGATATGAACTATGGCACTGGACACAGCTATCTAAGGAATTACCTGAAGAAACAATCCTTTTCCCTCAATGAGCTTTATCCTCCTCTAATCACTCTTTGGGACATGGGCAAAGAAAAAAGCACAGCAATGGAAGTAAAAGCAACTGTAATAGGTGTACCAACAAATATGTCATAAATATGTCAGTACATCACTTAATTTCTGAAATAAAAAGCACATGACTGTATTTGTGCTGAATAAAAGGCAACAAGAAAAAGTATTTCTCTTAGGAACAAGATGCCTGGACTTTGCTGCTGCCAACAAATGGAATATATAAGACTCAGTGTAAGAGAAGAATTTTAATTAACTGGCTTCTAAGGGTATTCTACCAACCAAATAAAATTAACTTCATATTCTAGAACTTTCATGGGACTTTTAAGTCTGGAATACAGTGGAAGTAGCCAAGAACATTTTCTGTATTTTTTTTTAAATTATTATATAAAAGTAGTGGAACTGAGCAATACCTCCTCCTGTGCTGTATTACACAAAATAGCCACGAGTTTTTGCAGTGAACAGATATACTAGGATTGACATATGGTGTAATGAAATGGACAGATTCTGTAGAGTAGACACAGTAAGTATGTGAATTTTTTTTAATGAGAAAATACATTTTTGATTAAAATCAAAATACTTTTTGTCTTGTTTGTTTCTAAAAAAAACCATCCCACCATTCGGGGAGTTCTTGTCTGACAATAAACAAACGCATTCCAATGTCTGACAAAATATTTCTTTACATATTCTCCTATTAAAATGCTAATCTGAGCAAAAATAAATTTTTTGCTGATTTCAGGTTGTATAGTGTTTCTAACAGAAACATAAGTTTAGTCATAGTTTTTTATAAAATTTTTTTTACTCTAAGAACATTTTAAAGGCAAAAGGGAAGTTGGAGATGAGGCTACTTAAACCCACTTTAATTAGATTTCATCATGGATATTGGTTAATGAATAGTTCTTTGATGCTTTTATTATATATAGTTTCATGTATCTGTGTGAAACACTTCTGCTGTCTTAGCAACATGTGAGCCTGCAGATCTTTATTTCATTATATCTGTATATTTATTTCATTATATCTGTACTACATCATTTTATTACTAGACAAAATTGTCTCTTCTAGAAGACATGGCAGTGCTTTCCATGGCAGTACTGTGAACCACGATCCATATAAACATAACATATTTAATCTCTACACAGAAACATCTCCATGATATTAGCCATTTTCCATGACCAAAGACATTTTTCATGTTAAAATCCCTACAGAAGCTACAGGTGAGCAGTGAAATTCTTGTGTAGCTGTGTATGAAAACTGACAGCTGTTCCTTCTACAGATATCCTACATAAGCCTGAAGTCCTAAGGAAGTAATAAACCCATGATGTAGCTTTAATAACGTAGTTCATATTTAACTTGCATTTTTGTGCAAACATGCCAAAAAAATTTAAGTTTTTTCAGCAAAGTAGAATCTCTTTAAAGTCACAGAAATAACTTAATCATGTCAAGAATGTTTTTTCATAATCTCCTCATTTACACAAAGGTTGCCTTTTTTTCTACACAAGGCATAGGGCTAAAATTTTCATGTATTTCATTAATTGGAATGCCTGTCCTCTTTAATGGATGTAGGAACTGACAAGGAGGTATATTTAATTTCCTCAGAAAGAGACAAGTATTTGTACACATCTGTGTTTCCATTTATTTCATAGTTTTTGCTCAGGAATGCAATGCATTAAGAACGGTACTTACTGGTTATTCAAACCAGAAAAGAGTACCTCAGAAATAGATTAACTTTTCCTTGGCATTTGACAGCAAAGCTCATTCTGAAATGTACCACTAATGAAAGAGAGAAGGCAAACATATGTATGTGAAATATCTGGCTATGAAACACCCAAAATACAATACTGAAAAAACTTTTAAATTAATTTAAATTACTTTCTTCTATCAGCTACTAGACTGAAAGACAATGTTATATTCATAAAAAGATTATGCATTTACTTTTTGGTAAAACATTTACTGTCATTTAAAAAAATAAATTGCAATATTTCATCAGGTAACACAGTCAAATACTATGTTACAGATAAACATTTCAGTTTCTAGTTTAGCTAAAATGCTGTGAAATCATAAGTCCAAAAAGTACCCATAAAACTTAGGTAAGAGATCAGAGAAAAAAATGCTGATTTATATCCTAAAAGGAAATTTCCATTTCCAAAATTCTCTAATAATAAACTTATTCTGCTTTCATAGCCTGAAGTAGTGACCTCAAGATAACTTAAAATAGAAATTGAGATTCTTCCCACAACCTTGCGCTGGCCAGTAATAGAAAAGACACAATGATCAACAATAATTGTATTTTTTTTTTATCTGAAACCAGAAGAGACATTTCTGAAAAGGGTTGCTATATAGTACAGAAAATAAGTTCACATACTAGACAATTCTAGAAGAGCTGCAAGAAAAAAATTGACAAGCAACACTCTGTCAGACATAAGGAAGAAAATAATCTTATTATTGAACTGAATAGAGTGGATGTGTGGCACTGACAAGACAAGAAATTTTACATTGAAGAAAGCATACAGTAAGTATGAAAAGTTCATTATTAAAATTTCAGAAGACATTTTGAAGGATATAGGTAAATGAAATAGAGGAGATAGTCATTGAACATAACCCAGAAGAGCCAAAAACAGACTGAAAATTCACCTCATGCTAAAGATTAGAAAACATGCTTGGAAAAATTAACAATTGCATGCAGCTTTTGTAGAGGTCAGCAACCAGATGACTAGAAATATATCCAGAGTAAAAAAATTGCTGGTATTGCCTGCTGAAGATCATGAGACAAGACAGCTTACAGAAAGACATCTTGAATCAAATCATCAGGGAAGCAATAGATACATTGATCCCTTTAGAGCATCTCTGGCTTTCGTGAACAGCAGTAGAAAGGTGATGGAATAAACTGCTCGGTAGGAAAAAAAAACCAAACACATCTTTCTGGAATACAGGTTGTCCTTCCAAACCTAGTGTTTTGGCAGGTCAGTTGATTGATGTCCTAAATGTGTAATTTGAATAGCTTTTTGTTTAATACCATTGGAAATAATTGGAATCAATTTTCTCAGGAAAAGACTACATATATACTCAGGGAAAATGCTAAACTACAACATAAAAAGAGAAGGATTATCAAAACGAGAGAAAGATAATCTAAACATTCAGTAAACACAAAATCAAGACAGAGAATGAAAATTAAGCTAGATGACAATGTTTGTGAAAATTAAAGGAAAAAACCCTGCATATGACGACTATAGAAGTTAGATATTAAACACAAGAATTGCAATTACTCATTTATATGGATAAATTCAATTTATTACTGAAACTTGGCAAGCTTTGCATGATTGCAATGTTAAAATACACAATCATAACCTGTCTAGCCAGAACTGCGCTTTGAAACTGAGACTTGAACTATTCACTTCACCTTCAATAAAAATTCTAAAGGCGTTGCGTCCTCTTCAATGTTTCTATTATAGGGTGGTGAGAAAATGAAGTACCAGACTACATTCTGTCCATGATTAGCTGCACTTCAGTATTCCGAGACAAAATGTACAAGCATCCTTTGAAAATAGCAAACAGTAAAACTAGTAATGAATAATGAAAATGGACCCTATGATGCATGACTGACTACGGTTATGTTATTTTTCTGGTTACATTAAGTAGTGTTTCATTTCTACAGCTGGGGTGACCATAAAGAGATAAAAGATTAAGCCAATTGGACATCATGTTTAAAAGACTTTTTCTTTTGAGCACTCTAGAAAAACTTTAAATAAATGTATTGTACATGTACCTACTCAACTACAATACTCTCAGAGAGATATAAAGCTGCAGATATATTGAAGTACCTTCAAAGCAACTGAATCCTTTATTAAGTCATTCCTCCCTTCCTTCAGACAAAGCTGAAAACTACAAATTAAATTTCTCTGTCAGCTAAAAAGTGCTTTTTACAAATCTCTCTCACTTGCTTATCTTTTTGTCTCTCAGCTTCAATTATTTTAGACCCTTTTTCCCAAAACCCTTTTCTTTGCCTTGATGCAAATTCTCTGTTCCTTTCCATGTTCCCTGTGGATTCTTTGCTTATTTCCTGCTACTATTGTTGCCAGACTGACACATCATTTCCAACACTTCCAGTAAGGACAGATGCTGTCTGACTTATTAAAAAAAATTATCAATGAAACATAATAGTTGGAGGCAAAATATTTGAATAGAGAAATACAATTATTAAAGAAAGACCTAGCATTCTTAGAGAAAAACCTAGTTGTAAAGCTGATCAGGTAATGAGATGAAGTGTCTCTAAAGCAGAAAAAATGTAACAATATTCAGATGAAAATAATAATATGGGTGTTGGATAAAGCTGGAAGGGCATGCAATTTGGGCAGATGGCCTACTCCTGATCCTAAAATAGCTGATGTTCTTTTTAGCATTACAGTTTAGATAAGTGGAAAACAACCCCATCTGCCTCACCCTTACATAGCTATTGTTTGTTATCCATGTTGATGACAATTTCACACTGTGCTCCAAATAGCCGTAATGCTTTTGTGAATCACAAAAGTACATCAAATTCAATGGTGGTGTCTTCTTCCATACACATTTCTTCCAGACCAGATCTAGATTTTATAAAGAAAACCTTTCAGCATGGATATATACCACTTTACAGGTCAAAGGGTTTACAGTTTGGTCATTTAGCATGTGAGCACAAAGCGGATTCCTTGGGAATAACTTTAGAGGGCAGAATCTTGCCATAATTTTTTTTTTTGTATAAAACTTTATTTTGTGCTGTTAACATTTAGAACTTATTTTTGTTTTTGTCAGCTAAACTTGAAAACATACAGCTGAATACCTTATAACAACAGAGAAAGTGGGTTACTGTCTGAAGTCTGCTAAAGACAGCTAATACACACTTTTGATATAATTGTGGAATGATTACATAGGACACAGAAACAGACAATGAAAATCATTTAGGATTCATATTTAGGAATATTCCAACATTTAAATGGAGTATAAAGGGGCTACAAATAGAGTGAGAATTATCACTTTTAATTAAATGCAAAGGGCCCAATAACTATGTCAAATAAAAAGACTCAACCATTTAGAGTTAGTCTCGTTATACCAAAGCAACAACCACTATTAAATATGCAGTAATTAGCTACACTTGCCTTATGTACCAGGTAATAAAAGGATTAAATTGAATCAAACGGTTACTTTTATTTATAGTCTCTTAGATTAATCTAACCTTAAGAATTATTATAAAATGCAATGTTAAAGTCTTATATAATTTATTTCATAAATGCTCTGAAGGTATTCATGATAAGTGCATGCCCATTTTTAGCAAACTAAGTGCTATACTGAATATTCATTTGTCACATAATGTATTCCAAAATATGAAATAATGTGTTTTCCTAAAATACCTGCTTGTACAAGTTAAACTATCAACACCTAAAATATATAGCACATGCACACCACTATCCCAATTCCACTTACTCTACAGCAATGTAAGAGGATTTCATTATTAAATCTAGGATGAACTGTATCCCCAGGACTTTCAGACTTATAGTTTGACAAGTACACAATAGTACAGTCCAATGTCACAACATTTATAAATGTATCATGTCAAAGTCACCTGGTTGCCTTTCAAGCTGTTAAAAAACAAATTAAAAATTACTTCCTTTTCTTCCTTCTGAGAAATTCAACCTCTCTTGTACCCTTCATAATTTTCTTATTTCACTTAGCAATCACCTACTGTTTGCTCTCACACAAAATTACATCAGCAGCAGCCCTCCTTTTAAACTATTTTCTACTTCATTAATACTTAATCTTTTTCCCAGACTCCTATGAACTGTACTACTTCCAGAGTATCCTACTTCTTAGACTACTTCCAGAGTATCCTTCTCTATGATATTTGTTATCATTTTGTAATTATCAATAAAATGCAAAAAAATTTCAAACCCAAAACCAAACCCATAATAAAGCTGAATTGCTCTATGGATTTGAAGGCGAATTTCAAGTGTAGCCAGAGGAAAATTGCAACCCTAAAAAACTCTGCAGTCTATTCCCCAACCTACTTCAGCAGTCAGCTCTGCTTTAACAGTATTATGTTACCTAAAGCTCCATTTCTCCCCTTGCTTTTAGGAAAGCTGACTAAAATGGAGGATGTTCACTACCAGTAAACTAATTTGAAGTTATTTGTAGCTTTCATCATATCTTGATTATTAGAAAAAGAAAACAGAAAGAGAATAATCTTTATATCCATCCAGCCTTTCAAAAGCATGTAACAATTTACAAGCATATACCAATAAACACATCATGCCAAAGCACATATACCAAAGATTAAACGCCCCTACAATTAACTAAGGGTTTAGAACAAAAGAAATAGAAATATACTGTCAAAGGCTTGAAAATTTTTTTCTCTACCACGTTGAGAGGGAGACAACTACCCACCAATACTTCCTCATACAGTGAAAGCATTTAGGTGTGCAATTTTCAGTGATTTTAACAGATACTAGTCTCCAACCTGTTAAGGTGGTTTGGACATTACAAAGTATGCCCCTGGATGACCAAAAGCCCGGCCATATGAATCTATCTACCCGGCTGAGACCCCTCAAAAATTTTCATCTGCACAGCTCTACCAAAGACAGTATAAAAGCAATATATACCCTTCATTTAATTGAAAACATTACATATATTTTTAATTAAGACAAAATGGGAAAAGAACAATATTATTTATTTAAAATGCTTAGAATAGAATATTTTGTGAAGAGCATCTGTTTCAGGATTAAATAATTCAATATCCATCAAAGAAATTCTGGATAGAGTAGAAAATTAGGCACCAGCAAAGAAAATTTTTATGTGTTCAGATATTATCTAACTACAAACAAAATAATATGCCATATGATATATCCTAAATTACTTTATTTTAAGATACCACGAATAATATAGGTTTCACACAGATTCTTACTCCTCCTGACCTAAAACATTTTTAAGAGTCTGCTCCTGCTATTAATCTCTAACTATAAATTATCATCCTACAGAATTTCTTAGGCTTCAACTTGTCTTCTTCTTCCTTTTGTCTCCATCATTTGAAAATTTCTTTTTGCTTCAATTATCTTACACAGGAAAATTCCCTGCTCTTGTATGTCGTGCAACATTGCTCTCCCACTATCAGCATTTCTTTTTTCATCATTGTAGCAAAGAACTCTACTTCTCTCTTGCCAAAATTTATATTCCACCACATTGGATGTGTATAAATAATCTAAATTCTTCTTGCTAGAACACTTACATTAAAACTACAAACTTCATGTATAATGTGGTGACTTCGCAGTGAGTAAGGGTTTGCCTTAAACAAGAGCATGAAAACTTTGTTATAAATATTTATAAAATTGACAAAGTATAAGAAAGAAAAAATTATTTTTAAAAAAAATGGTAAATTATGAACCTTCATATGTTGCCAACAAATAAAGTGCAGATCACATAAGTATTACAGGTAAAAGTGAGGAAAAATGAGAAACTTTAGATACTCAAAGGGAGATACATGAACAGTAAAAACCAATTGCAACACAGGATGGAACAAATATTTTAGAATAAATCAGAAGAGAGCTGCAGAACTGAGGCCAAAGGGGCCAAAACTGCTAAAAGAACAAGTTTGCAACATGATCAAATCAATAAATAAGACAAAAAACAAACTGAATGAACAAATAGATGCTACAGGTAGGTTTAAAGACAGTGAAGGAGAACAATAGGATAGACAAAAGGTATGAGAAAGAAAAGGAACAAGTGAAGGGCTGTCTAACAGCCCACCCTGGAAACACGATAATTAAAGATAGATACAAAATTAGACTAGTCAGTAGTCACACAAAGTTTAAACAAGAAGTGACAATATTACCAGAAATTAAGAAAAATTAATGATAAAGACATGAAGAAAGACTCAAGGAAAACAAGTGAGCTTGAAAATACCATGAAATATATCTATAGATAAAAATTTCAAATTAAGACAAGACTTAACAAAAATGGGGAAGAAAAACAAGACAGCAACCCTATGCGCTTTGATTTGGCCAAAAATATTTAGTACAGAAAAAAGCTGTAAAGAAGCTTTACCATTTTTTCATTTATTTTTTCTTTTGTTGTTGTTGTTATTGTTGCATTTTCAAAAATATTTCAGATTATTCTGAAATAATGCTAGGGAGGCAGGTTGTAATTTCCACACCTCACAATCAAGTGTCAAGGAAAAATTTACAATACTAATTGTAAAACAAGAAAAACATTTATTAGAAAGTGAAAAAAAAAAAAAAGGGCTTAAGCAATGACAAAGAGCATGTTGAGAAATTCTGGCTAATATGAAGAAGGCAGTGACAGGTAGTCTCATTTGGGAGGTTTCATTCAGGAGGCAACTGAAAGCTGATAACCCTGTATTATTAGGCAAAATACTTTCATAACGAAATCTCAGAGGGAAGGAGACACTACTGCCTCTAATTAAAGGAGAGCTCAGGGTCCAGGAGCTGCTTAACTGTATCAATTATAATGCCACTAATAACCAATTAAGGTTTGTGATTTTCTAAATATTACCAGAGCCAAAACAGTATCAATTATTTTTTTTAGGAAGCCTCAAAGTTCTTTAAAAAAATTAATTTTGAAGGATTAACTATAAAATCCATTTAAAGGCAACAATGAAAGACACTGGAAGGTATTTGAGTTTTTTTTAATGATGTTGAAAGCAAGCGTATTTCACCAAAAAGAAGCCAATCATTATTACACAGAATAAAAGCTTGAAGAAAAAGAAAAGGGAAGACCAAGGGCTGAGGGAAAAACAAAGAAAACCAAATAAATTAAATTAAGAGAAGAGAGGGAAGACATGAATAACCCTGTTTAAAATTAAGTTATAAAAGTCAAGTTAATATAATTAAGTTATACACTAAAAAAATGACCAATGCAAAAGAGTCAGTAAGAATACAGTAACAGAAAAATATTTTTTAAAACCCATTTTAAAACTCTTAGCAAACTAACTGAAAAATCAGTGAAAATATGGAAATAAGAGAGACTGAATAAGCCAGATAGGTGTCTGTATCTAAAACAGAGCTGATCTGCTAAGTCTCTGATGATACATTTACATGTAATCTTCCTCTCAGAAGCAATTTGGAGAGATCTGAATTCGGAAGTCGATACAGTGCTCTGAAGTCCTTCAAGGGTTTTCTAGCCCCGGTCCAAGTGAAGTTTAACACTATTAGTTTGACAGAAAGACACACCAATATCACTCACATGTAGATTGTGCACACAAAGGTGCTAAAATATATGAATACAGAGTACTAGCCATGGCAGTCTGGACAACATCACATTCAAGGGGTAGTGGTCAAAGATTTGTACTGTTTTGAGACCGGTTACAAGTTGTGTTCCTCTTTTACGCTGGGATTTAACCTGCTTAACATCTCATTAATGACCTGGAGGAGGAGACTAAATCCTTATCAATCTACCAATAGTAATTTGGATAATACAGTCAATACATTTAACAACAGGGCTGCTGTTTAGAGGAATCTAAGCATGCTGGAGAATTAGGCCAACTGGCTGACATGAAATTCAGCAAGGACACATGTAAAATCCTGCACCTAGGGTGGACTAACACCTGAATGAGTACAAAGCTGTGACTGCCTCACTGGGTAGCAGCTCTGCTGAAAATGACCTGAGGCTCCTAAGCACAGCTGGCTAATAGGATACTGGGCTGTATTCACATGAAACTAATAGAAGACTGAGGAAAATAATTCCCTTTCATTCAGCGCTTGTTAGACCACCACTGTAATACTGTGTCTAATTTTGGATCCCCACTCGCCCAGCCCCATATGAGACATTGTAGAGAGCTTAGCAGGAGGTTCCCAATATGTCAAGAGCTCTTAGGAGCTCTTCTCCTAAGAAGAAATTCTGAGGCAGCTGGGCTTGTTCAGCCTAGGAAAAAAGAAGCATTGAGAAGAATAAGTACCAACCTTTCTGTAGCTAAGAGGTGGCTAATGAGAAGAGAGAGTCAGGCTCATTACTGAGGTGCACAGCAGGAAAATGAGTGACAACAACCAAAACCAGAAGTTAGGGGGAAGGGGATTTAACTAGATATAGGAAAAGTAATTAATTATGAAGAAAAAAAATAAACTTGGGAATAGGTTGCAGAGATATGGTACAAAATTATAAGCAATATGATCTAATTCATAATTGAGCATGAGGTTGAACAGATGACTTATCTTCCAACCGGAATAATTCTGCAGTGGAACTTTATGCCCACAGACTATACATGCAATGTAACCTGCTCAGAGAAGCAAAATAAATAGTAGCTGAAATGACTCCAAAGTTTCACACAGGAATATCCTCTTACTTCTTTTTAAATGATTCCAAGAGTTCTTGAAGAGATGCTACAATTTCAGTAGGTGTTGAGGCCTCTTAAATATCCAAATTTTAAAAATATATTCATAATTCAGGCTATTTCCATACTCTTTCAACATGTGGCCATGCTTTATTTCAAATATATTTACTCTATTTTTTTGAACAAAATCCTTAGTAATTTCTTACATGCTTTTTCTTGTGCTCTACCATTTTTATTATGACGCTCTTCTACATATCTAAATGGCATGATTTTGCATAAATGGAGAGCAGCAGACGGTGAAACTGAATATATGAGTGTTTCCTTCTTTTTTTACCAACACAGATATGAGTAACCAGCTATAACTAGCACATATTTTACTGGAATGTAAAAAAAATTTTAACAAATCCATGAACATGAGAAAAAGTTTCATATTCATAGAATCACAAAATATTCAGAGTTGGAAGGGACCCACGAGGATCACCAAGTCCAACTCACGTGAATGGTGCATGCAGGGATTGAACCCATGACCTTACAATTCCTAGTACCATGCTCAAACCAACCAACCTAATCTGTCTGCCAACAAAGCATGAAACTGATGAACCAGAAAAATCTTTCCTCTTGTACTGTCAATTATTATGAAATTTGATTTCTTTGGGGTATGGTTTTGTTCCATAATGTCATAAAATCCTTGGTGGTTTTGCAACTACATCAGCCAATTCCCTCAGGACTCTGGGATGCATCTTGGGAGATCTCACAGACTTGTGTACATTCAGGTTCTTCAGGTGGTCAGGGACTTGATCTTTACTTAGAGTGGAGGGACTTTGCCTTTAGTTTCACCACCAGGTCCCTACTCAGCCATGCAAGTGTTTTGCCTTTCTTGCCCATTTTCTTGCTCCAGGGGGTTTCCAGCTCTTGTGCTCCAGAAGATTTCCTTAAAGATCTGCCAGCTCTGATCTGCTCCCCTGTCCCAGAGGTCAGTCTCCCTGGGGATCCTATTGACCATCTTCTTGAAGAGTTGGAATTTTGCTTTCCTAAATTTCAGGGCCTAACTGTACTATATACCTGACCCATATCCTTCAGGACTACAAATTCCACCAATGCATGATCACTGCCACTCAGGCTGCCTCCAACCTTCATGTTCCCGCTTAGTTTGCATATGTTAGTGACCATCAGATCCAGGAACACATTCCCTCTGCTAGGGCTGTTTCTTACCTGGCGGCTCAAAAAGTTATCTGGAACATGTTGCCTGGACAAGTTCTGTATTCTCCATCTTTAGAAGCATCTGAGGTCAAGTTGGATGGGGCTTTGGGAAACCTAATCAAGTGAAAGATAACTGCCTACAGGGATTAAACTAGGAGACCTTTAAATATCCCTTCTGACTTAAACACTTTATGATTCTAAGTAAGGAAAACAAAGAAAAAAGGGGCCACTCACATGTAGTCCAGTGTCTGGTCAGTACATTTGCCTGGCAAAATGTTGCACCTGATCACCATAATCTGTCTAATTAAACTCTAGTCCCAACTATTTTCTGTGTAAAATGTCTAATCTGTATATGTATGTGCATAATCTACTACAGAATATCAGGCTGAACTGAAGCCTCTGTTGGATGAGACATTGCAGAAAGACTGCAGGTCTGGGGGACCCATAGCTCTTTGTTGCCAGTAACTGTAAGACACTGAAACACAGCTCTGGGTGGAATAATTGATTGGAGAAAGCCTGTATGTTGTGGATGAGTCTGAATGCGAGCAATAAACTACAGCCCTCATCAGTTGGCTGAGGGGAACACAGTCAGGTTATCCATGTCGTTCATGTTCATGTGCTTATGCTGCTGCTGATACAGAAACCATTTTCTCTCTGTGTTATCTGTGTGGTCAGTTAAGTGAGTGTAGTGCACGGTGTGTGCTTCTGCCTGTGCAGGATGTATGCTTAACCTCATCACTGGCTGGACCCTGGGAGACAGAACCACAGCAAAATCTCATTTATGGCATCAGGACAGGAGCCTCCCTGAGTCCCACAATGCCCCTAAATTGGTTCTAGCAGACTAAAGAAAAAAATATTGCCAGTAACATGAAGTTCATAGGATCCAGCATCCTTAACATAATTGCTAAGGTTATCCTATCAATAAAAGCATTATAAGTAACAATATCCAAGGTGATAACAGGTTTAATGAAACAATCATTATATATGTAAATAAGTGCTTTTCTAGTTTAAAAATGGCTTCTAATTAAAAATATTTTATTAGAGAACTTTCACAAACTTATTCACATTTTTTTTCCCTCTACTGCACCAAATAAACTCTCACCACAACATCACCACCACAGGCAGTAAGAATTGATCAGGGGGTAGGCTTATTGGATCTGACGTATGCTGACAAACACTCTGACTAGTTTTCTCTAGAACTTCAAACATCCTATGCCACTGAAATAATTTGCTTTTTGACCACAGGCAAAAGAACTGCCTGTTACTAAAGTGAACAACCTGTTCTTCTACCTTTGAGATCCTAATAATCATTCAAATTGACAGTACCAACCAGGGTCAAAATGTCCTAAGGAACCAATTCAGGAGAGCCACACCTTAATTAAATTCTTT
>VXAC01003706.1:696809-772808 GCA_013399225.1 Rhipidura dahli | reverse complement strand
TTTTTTTTTTAAGCAGCTATTTTCATATTACCTTCTGATATTATTATGCTATTTCATTAAAAAAAATAATTAAACACATTGACTTGAGTTTGGTATCCTGCTTTCACAAAAAGCCTGTTTACTAAGTTTGTTTGACTACTTCTGTAGTCTACGTCTACAGCTGATGCCCATGATCTTGACATCCTCTCCTAAAGCATTTGCCAAATTTTAAATAGTTACAGACAGTCTAAATTCTACCTTTATCCCTACTGCTGTTACTTTCTTAGCTTCCCTCAGAAACTGAATGGAAAATATGAGAGGCAATGACTTAATTATATTTACAGCATCTGTTTCTTAAAATCTTGAGTCATATAGGCCTCTGTTAATCCTTTTTCATCAAACTAACAAGTGAATCATGCTACAGCAGCAATAATTCCTTTCTTTTGTCAATTTGCTAATGATGGAAGGACTTGTAATATTTAAGTCCGTGTTTATTCAAAACCTTTGACTTGCGTAATCTACTCCACAAAATCTACTTTTTAATTCCACAATAAAGTATCAGATAGGTAAGAGACAAGAAAAACTCCATTCTCTTCCAGATTGAGGTTCTATCTGGTCCATACTAGTCAGACCAGTAAGTTCAACTTATTTGATGCAATTTCATACTAAACATGCATTCAATTGATCATTCATTTCAATGAACTTGGTGAGACACTTGCACAGGCTGCCCAGAGAGGTAGTGGGGTCTCTTCCCTCAAACCATTCAAGGTCAGGCTGGACAGAGCTCTGAGCAGCCTAATCTAGTTGAAGATGTTCCTGCTTATTGCAGAGGGGTTAAACTAAATGTCCTTTAAATCTCCCTTTGAGCCATAACCCTTCTATAATTCTTTTTTTTTTTTTTAACTCTGTGAAAGCTTGAGACTTTGATATTATACTCAAAATAATAACCATAAAGAGTACTTATTAAATGTTTCACATTACACTAGGAAATATCAAAGCTCTTAAAGTAACAATGTATTTAAACACAGGAAGTCAAAATGTTTGGTAATTTGTTTACATTTTTTTTCTATATACTTCACACTTACACAGATTTCACACTTCCACTGATTTGTAGATAATGGTTAAAGAACCTCTTCCACCTTTAAGATGGTCCAGTGTCAGTTTTAAAAAGTTTTCCTAATAAAATAGCCACTTTAATGTGAACTTCATACACAAATTTTAATTGCATATAGTGCAATGAATGCCCAAGTTTCCAACCCAGTGTACAATACTGTAAAATCAATTGTTCACTGAATGACTGAACATATCCACTCAGCATGAATTACTGCTTTATAAAGTACATGGATATTTCTCCCTTGTGTGCAACACAATATAGTGTATCTAGTTAAAAACAGGAGAGATAGATCCATAGTTTCTACTGCTTATTCAAATTTTGTATACTAGATATGTCATTTTTCTAATGTCCTCAAGATGTTACACTGAACAATTCTCTCCATTTTTATGAGCTACTAGTTAGCTCATACTTGTTTTCTTCCTTTTATTTAAAGCCAAAGAATTGATTCCTGATCATTTCCTAAGAGAATGAGTCATTCACAATCTCTTCCCTACTTATTACATATAAAAATTACAGATGTGTATGTCCTCAAGGATACATTATTACTTATAATAACCAATAACCACTACAAACAATAGAAGTTATGACTTTGATTCCCCCATTTAAAACAACAAAACCAACAAAGATCAGCATTCAAATTCTGCTTATAAGGTTTATTCATGCAAGGACATGCTCATACTTTTTTAGACTAGCAATCTCTGATTTTAAGACTAGATACTAGAATACAGTTTAGCACATACTTAGGAATGTAAGTGCCTATAAACTCTAAACTGGAGTTGTGTGGTGGTTGCATCATTTGCTCTATCAACTTCTGTTAGAGTAGAAATCAAGCACCACTATAGCCAATATAAGATAGTTAAGTGTTCAAAAGATTCTGAGTACATAAATGCTCAAGCGGTGTTATCAATGCAAAACCTCACTAAATAAATCTCTCATTCCTAAAAATCAGGAAATGGTGAATTTCAGACACACCAAAAAAAACCAATGTGCTTTAGAAAATATGAACTATATGCAGTTTGGAAAAACATTTTGGGCAATAGGCAAGTACTTATTCCACATGCATAGCTAGATTCAATATTAACACCAGAAAAACAATAGCTCTTATATTTACAGTCAGTTAAGCTGCCATGCAACACTTTTTCTTTTTCCAAGACATTAATATCATACTGTGTCAGAAGATTTTTCTACAAGCAAGGAACAAAGAGCAGGAAAGGTAAAAATGACGATATTAGAAATCAAGTATCTGTAATTACAGTAATAACTGAAGAACAGGGATTTTTTTTTTCCAGATTAGAGAGTTTGAAAAGGTTAGTAACATGGGTTACAGCAATAATTATAAAATTAACTACTTTAATTACTAGCCTAAAATTGATGCCTCAAAAGGCCTTACACTCTATACGACCTACAAGGATGCTACAAAAATGGAACTAGCCTTTAAAATCTATTTCACTGAAATTTAACTCCATGAAGGTATGAATTAAGTGGTAACAGTTTAGCTATCAATATGCAAGCTAGGCAACACAGACACATTTAAAAAAGGAGAAGCAATTTCATGAAACTTTTTCACACTTTTAATTAAAATTAACTAATCTGGAGGAAGATATTGCTTTGAAGAGAATGAGTCTCAAACCCATCAGTGCTTTATCTCCCTGAATCTTGTCTCTCGTGTTCTGATAAAGCGACATACAACAGCGACGTAAGATAACAGAGGTTTAGGAAAACTTCAAAAAACCCAGTGTCTATTATTATCAAGATGATATAAAAAGATGGTAATATTTTGTTTTTATCTTGGGAATGGGTCTTAATTATTGCTCTTCATCTTTAGCATGTGTTTCATTTATTTATATTCACAAAATGATTACTTTATTGCAGAACGACTACACAAACACTACTCTTGCCATGAAATCAAAGTATTACCTTCTGTATAACAAAGAAAATTAACGGAATGTCTAGTCAATCAGAGTTTTTTTATTTTAAATTACCTTTTTAAAGAAAAGCTCTTGCTAAGGAATTTATATTAACAAATAGTTCATGCTAAACACCCCCAAATTTACCACATTTGGGTACATTAAATACATTTAATTTGTTCTTGCTTTCCTCTAAGGAATAGCATTTATGCTGTATCAAATATATATTTATCAATTCCTCCTGTGTGTGGTTAAGTACACACAGACTCAGTGCAGCTTCAGTTCAACCAGGGAGCCACACAGGCATAACTTATTTATAGTTGCCAGTGTATCTGCAGAACAGACAGAATTTGTCCCAGAACAGAAGGCAGGAAGAACAAGCAAAGTTCTTTATATTAAAGAAAGTATTTTATATCTGAGTAATTCTCCTCAGTATCAGTGATGCCCTGTGTTCAGAAGTTAAGTACACATGTGAAATAAAAAACTTAATTAATTACAGAGTTTAGAATGTTGTGACTTTTAATTTCTCAAAGTTATCTTTGCTGTTGTGTTTCCAGAAGCAGCAACGAGCATAATTTCATTACCTTCTTTGTAAAAATCATTATTTTTTAACACTTCTCCAGAGAACATCTACTGACCAAATGAAATAGTTGCAGGTTTTAAATCTCTCTTCTCAAGAAAATCTCTCTCTCTGTATTCATCATTCTACCTGACTATATAGCAAAAATAAATTTAATGAATTCACTTAGGAACTCTTAGAGTAATTCAGCTTACTACTTCTTTATTCAGGTGTTACTAATGAATTTTTACATTCCATTAGCCTGCCTATTCACCTTGGCTGTTTTTCTGGAGTTCTTCAGCCTTCCATGCTACTTTCTTATTAAAATAATTTGATATTACATATGAAATTTTTCTCTTCTACAACAGTGTCATTCCTAAACAGCCCAAACATTATAATAAAATAGTAACTTACATACTGAATTTCTATTGTGAGCAAAATATCTCTCAATCTTACTCATTCATCTGATTTCTCCAGTCTAATCTTAGAATTACTATCCCAGTATACGAGTACCCATATGTACAAAATCAATAGCAATAAGTCTAATTAATGGAGCCTGTCACTTTTCCTTGGGAGTACTTAAGGTGTCACTTGATCTTGAGAAAGTCTTATTGTAGCAATGAGTCTGGGTTTTTTTCTTAAATAATGTAAAAATTTTGATCTACTCTGTCCCTTCTGAAATAATAAAATCTGCATGATTTAATTTTTCTTCACTTGAACTGTTCTCATAATCTTCAAAATTTCATATTTTTTTTATTATTTGAAATGTTTGTATTCATACAATTTCTGCTGGCCGGCCAGCTGCATCTAGCAAATGGCTAAATCTTATTTTTCTGTTCCAAGTACAATTTCAGTTATTTCAGTTTGGTCTTTTTTAACAAGGAAGGAAGTGGATATAGAGTATCAAAAGATGAAAAGTGAAAAAGAAACAAGAAATTATGACAAAAACAACTCTGCAACAGTAACATGAAATTAGTGCTATAATCATAAACTAAAGCCATCACTATTGTTCTATTGTAACTACTGGGCACAGCAATTTATAAACAAAATAAGATGCAGTATTGTCATACACCAGTGTCATGATTAGAGCAATACATTTCAGAACTGTAAATTATTTATATATTTCTTTTATTATATAGAACAGCTAAATGAGAAAAAGCATCTGATGAAGGAAATAAATCACATGTGAAATTCTTGTGAGAAAACTATCCACTTGCTTCCATGAAGTATTTTATTACCAAACAGACTAACCAACTACAGAAGCAAAAGTTGACCCCAGTTTACAGCTGTCACATTTTCATTAAGCCAAAATATGTGAAAAAAACTTTCCATGTACTAGTAAATGTCAATCGTCGTAGATATTTTCCAAATTAATTTCCTGCAAGCTTTTCATGAATCACTTATTTTTATTATGGGATTATGTATGGCCAGATTAACCTAAATATAAATATTTTAATTCAATTACTGAAATGGATGCTGCCTTGGAGAAACAAAATAAAGATTTGGTTTTTTAATATAAATTTACTGGTAATTAATCACAGGATTTTGATTTGTAGACACATGTGGAAGTCATCCTGTTCAAATTAACTTCATAGTTTGACATAGCTTCTCTTGGTCTTCCCTAGAACAACTCTAAAAAGTTTATTAATTTATTGTTTCACATATCTTCTTTGAATTCTTCATCTCCATTTTTAAATTTTTCAGACCACCTTGAACCATCAATCATGGCATTTTTCTGTATCGTATCAGCCTACAAATTGATTTTTAATACATGTATATTGTTCTGAAGGAAATAATTGCAGACACACTAAATGTCAGTCACACTAACACATTTTTCTGGACATGGAAATGAAACCACTTTCTGTTTGAAAAGACCATTAAATTCAGAATTCAGTGTACATTTTTCCAAAGTGTATTGCTAGTTGCCAGTGTTTATAGAAAACAAAAAAGGATTTTCCCCCATGATGGTGAGAATATAAAAATACTAGAGAGCATTGACTAACTTTAAAAAAGAGCTGAGGAAATATTTATTTATTTATTTATTTATTTATGTCATCAGGTGCTGAAAACCAAATAACATGGGTATCTTTATAATGAATCACACAACACTACCTTTACCACTGATCTGGAAAAGGGGATCAAGTGCACCCTCAGTGAGTTTGCAAGTGACATGAAACGGGGTGGGAGTGTTGATCTGCTGGAGGGTAGGAAGGCTCTGCAGAGGCATCTGGACTGGTTGGATGGATGGCCAAGGTCATTGTGTGAGGTACAGCAAGGAGAAGTGCTGGGTCCTGCACCTGGGTCACAACAACCTCTTGCAGCACTACAGACTGGGGACAGAGTGGCCGGAAAGCAGCCCAATGGAAAATGATCTGGGAGTGATGTTTGACAAGCTGGCACAAGCCAGCAGCTGAACATGAGCCAGCTGTGCCCAGGTGGCCAAAAAGGCCAATGGCATCCTGGCCTGTATCAGCAACAGTGTGGCCAGCAGGACCAGGGCAGTGATTGTCCCCCTGTGCTCGGCACTGGTGAGGCCACACCTCGAGTGTTGTGTGCCTCGGTACAAGGACAGTTCTGCACCCCTCACTACAAGAAGGACATCGAGGCATTGGAGCATGTCCAGAGAAGCAAAACTGGTGAAGGGTCTGGAACTCAAGCCTTATGAGGAGTAGCTGGGGGCTGTTTAGCATGGAAAAAGAGAGGCTCAGAACAGACATCACAGCTCTGAGAGGAGGTTGCAGCATTGTGGGTGTTGGTCTCTTTTCCCAAACAACAAGTGATAGCACAAGGGGAAGTGGTCTCAAGTAGAACGAGGAAAGGTTTGAATTGGGTATTAGGAAAAAATTTCTTTACTGAAAGGATTGTCAAGCATTGGACTCAGGGTAGTCCTTGAGTCACCATCCCTGGAGGTATGCAAAAGACACATGGATGTGGCACTTAGTCATGGTTTAGTGGTGGACTTGTCAGTGCTGGGTTAATGGCTGGACTCAATGATCTGAAAGGTCATTTCCTACTCATATGATTGTATGATTCAACTATTCCAGGGAATGTTTTCTCTCTAGAAAGATATTTTAGCTAAAAGATTCAACAGTAGGTGTATTTTCAATACTAAATTAGGTAACCCTTCCCAAATAATAGTAATTAAAATACTAAAACCAACAGAATGTTATGTGCTCCGCTTTAGCCTCATGTGAAGACCAATCAATAAAACAAACAAGGAAAATTTCTGGGGGGAGGGTGCAGGGGGGCAAATAAAACATGCTAAATCTAAGGCATAACTTCCACATTTATGATAGCCTGGATCCAAAAGGGCTGGGAATAAGTCTTCAGGGACAAGACTTTCTCAATCATAGTCAGTTCTCAGCTATCTAAAAAAAAAAAAAATAACCTGGATAATCCATAATCTAATCTGGATAATCTGTTCAGGTTCCCTATTTATTCATTCCAGCTTCTTCACGAGGAAATCTAGGTGTTAAGAGGGCAGTGAACACAACCTGCAGAGAGGACACTAAGATACAAGAGGGGTAGCCATCTGTGCCTTTTGACTCCATGCCTAATAAAAGCAGCCCAGTTTCAGATCTAAGCAAAACTTTAAAGTACTACAGACAGGTTTTTTCAACACTGCACATAAAATAATAATGCTCTATAACTGAGTTGTTTCTGCATGGAATGAGCTTGACGATTATCTTAAAACAGTACTGACAGATTTCCAAAGTGACATTAAGTTACTGCCATAATCTAATCTACATCCTACAAATCACACAGCTTCAGTCCCTGAGCTCAAATTACTGTTGAAGTATAGCATATAGTTCAAACAGTATCATTTTTTAAATTAAAGAAATAAAATATGGAGAACCTTTTCTTTCAATGTTATAATGCAGTGTCAAAAGATCACAGTAAAACAGGTGTTGTATTTTTAGTTTAACTGATTAATATAAGTTGTGAAAAAAAAATGCAAATGACCTCCAAACAGTATCTGACACTATCTGTCACTTGAAACTCTGCATAACCTCTCATTTAGTAAGTTTAAAAAAAATTAGAGAACATGCCTTTTGAAAAACAAACTGGGATTTGTATCTAGGAGGGAGATTTAAAAAAGATTAACTAAACCTTAATTTAGATTTCAACTGTCTAAAAGTATTACCTCCCCATATAAAGAATTTATTTCTGTTTTGATTTGTATTTAAGACATCACCTAAGGCACCACATAGAACATTTAAAGACATTTTTCTTCCTTTCTAATTTAGTGGTCAGGCTCATAGAAAACCTTTATTAGATAGCAGCTTTTTTGAAAGACTGACAAATAGAATCGAGGACATCCATTATCAACAGAAATATCCTTGCTTATTTCTGCCAGGCTTTTTTAATCTTTTTTTTCTCACTCATTTTACTTTCAAGTGTTCTTTTCATCCAAGACTTGATTAAATTTGGAAGAGTGAGAGGGGATAAAAATAAAAAAAATAAAATAAGATAAAGACTTTAGGATAATAAAATTATTAGATGCTTACCTTCCTACCCCTATAGTAAGAACTTTTTAATATATATCTAGAGAGTGAGTGAAAGGAGTTGTTTCTGTGCAAAATGATTTTGTTTCAGGATTCTGTTGGACAAAATGCTTTCTTCTCTTCCTTTTTCCTATACCTACACTGTTTGTCTTCCTCTTCAGCATTCTACACTCATTTAGCTGTAAGTCTAAATTCCCTATGGGTCCATTAAGTATGTTGCTAGGCAAACAGTCCAGTAGCAACCACGAAACAGGAGGTTTGGATGGGAGCCAGTTTTATAGGTCACTACACTGTAAACCTTCACATCATTAGAGTAGAAACTGGTCTTGCAAACTGCAACCATTACTACTGATATTCTTTCATTTCTCTGAGAAGACAGTCATTCATACTACACTTCCTCAATAATGGGTATTTCTAAATCAAAGGATAGTATTTTTCCATGTACTAGAAGGATAAATCCCCTATTTATTGAATGTTTTAATGCTACCCATCATGTGTGTAGAAATAATAGCCATGTTAGAGACGTGCAATTACCATGGGAGAAACTTATCTTACAAACTCAAAGAGCACATATAAAAGAGGACTTAACCTTAAGTAAGCAGTATTTTCTTTTCTTTTCTTTGTTGTAACAACAATAAGACAAAGTAGACTATTCTGTACACAAAATTACCCAGCCATCATATTATCTGATTCAGGAAGGTTCCTTCACTTTGTATTTTTGCTGTAATGTAGAATTATCTTGAAAATGAGCATATAAGGCCTTCAGTGTGATCTTTACATTAATTCAATCACGGAACTCTAGCTGAGAAGAGCAAACTGCAGAGTCCTGCTGATGTGACCACACTGCAGTACCACGTGGAAGACCTGCTGCTCCAGTTAATAAGTTCAGAAATAAATGGAAGTGAAGGTTTCCTACCTATGGTGAGGCAGCTGGAACTTGACAATCTCCAAGTCCCTTCCAACCCAAACCATTCTATGACTCTATGATTCTATGAAACAAATATGACCCCAGAAACAAGAACATTTCCATATCATTGTTCTTTCAGGCTGAAAACACAGCAATGAAATCAGCACACAAAATTTCAAAATCAATGAAGATCCTCAAGAAAATTGCATAGCTTGGGCATGTACATGTTTGGGTTTCTTTAGTTAGTAGTTTGACATTGGAGCACTTCTGAGCTGAAGAACGTGAAGCAGAGCAAAATAAAAACATTTCCTCTGTTAATTTTATATACACAGGGATTGTTTTAAAATATATATTGTTGAAATTAATAATAATGATAAAAAGTCATTGATAAAGCAAAACACTCATGGTATCACTAGTTTTTGAGTTTCTGTATCCTTACTTGTTCTTTATCAGTAACATTTTAACTTTTATGGTAATAGAACTACACCTATAATCCCCAACCTTTATGCTTTCATGTATGAGAAAATGAAAAATGGATTTAGGTATAAGAAATGGAAATGCATAAGCTGAAAGATCACCACTGTCAAAAGATCTAAGCAGCGAAAGTAATGCCAGGAATTTCTCATCACTATCAGGTGAAAGGAAAATAGTGACATTTTTCCAATCAAGCCCTAGATAATCTTCTGTACTCCCCAATTTAATGGTCCATGTACAATTTTTTTCAGTCTTAACACGATTCCCCATATATATTTACTTCTCCAGAAGTGCAAAAAACTTGAAGCAAAGAAATTGATTTTTTTAACATTACTATAATCTTGAAAGAAGATTTAGAATTTGTCTACTTATCCTGTCAACTTCTGAGCAAAAATATCATCAGACAAAGCTATAAGCATTATTTAAAATCCCTGATGTATATCTGTTTTGACTTGAACAGGTCAGATGGTAACTTACGCTTCTAGTTTTAAAATTTCTGGGTGTCATTTGGGCTGTTTTGGGAACAAGATCGGCAGAAGTAACTCACAACCTCTCTCTGATTCTACTCAAGCAAATTCTTAAACCCATCTAATCCATGTACATAAACAAAGATGCCAGAAGGGCTCACTAAAGAATCCCCCTTTTACAAAACCCTGAGTGCTCAAAAAAAGCCCGCTGGGACTAACAACCTGTTTTTCAACTGCTTTTTAAAACCTGGCATTATAATTTATGTTCAAAAGACAAAGATTAGGTACAAGATACTACTAAATCCTGTGCTGATATATGCCTCAGAACTAGTAGCAAGTCGCTAAACTGAAGGGCAAAAACTGGTACCTCACATTTCCTAGTTCTGTGGGAATTTTGTTAAGAAACTTGATTTACATGTTGTGAAAAAAAGCAAGATGCTCTTTTTCTCTAAATGTACACTTAACAAATACAACCATCAGACTGTTAATGGTGCACTGCCTTTTGTTTTTTGGTTCTTTTTTTTTTTTGCAGACACATGTCTGGGCCCTAAGGGCACACAACGGTCTTAATGTCCCTACTTGCCTTCCTGAGGTTTCCCTTACTCTGTTCCAGCCTCATTTTACTGCAGTCACTGCCCCAGCCATGCTGAGGACAGATGCCCCAAGCCCTCTCAAAGTGTGGACACTCCTGCTGTAGCCCGTTTCCAGACCTGTCTCTGGTCCCATCAGCTTTTGCTGCTGACAGGACTCTAGCCCTGGCTCATCACTTGTGTTGGTGCTGTCACAGACCATGATACCCAATCTTGGCTCTGCCCCCATGTTTCCACCTCTCAGGGAGGGTCTTAGCTTGTCCCCCTCAAAAACCTGCTCTGTTCTTGCTTTTACCTGATAGCAGACACAGGCAGATGGCTTGTGCTAATTCATTGTCTTACAGGAATGATGAATGCTTTGCTCTTAAGCCTGGACATGGAGTAGGTCATCCCTAGACACAGAGAAAGCTGAGAAGGCTCATATGCCTGAGCCAGGTGCCTGTCTTGAACTGAACCAGATGCTACTTTCCTATTCGTGCATTTAGGCACAGAAATATCTTCTTAAACCTGGCCATCAATGTTTTCCTAATTCATATTTTTAAACTAACTAAATAATATTAAACAATCTATTTGGCCGTTTCCTTGACAATTCTTTTAAGTTCACAGAGATACTTTGTTGTTTCATTAATATTCTTGTCTCTACTTTTGCAGAATTAAGAAAACCAGACAAACAAAAACAAAACAAAAATTCATAAACATGAATTCATGAACAGAAGATTGAAGTTGCAGTGAGGCAGTCCATTTCATCAGAACTTGAATAGCCTGAGTAATCTATGAACTATGGCCTCATTGAAAATAATAGCAGTGACTAAGAAATTAACTCTTTTCTGCAGATAAACAGTCTACTTTTTTTGGTCCACATTTAATACAGATAAGTGAAACCTGTAACATTAATTTTTTGCCAGTAATTTTCTTCTGACAGAGGATCAAAAAGATGACTAAAATAGTTCTAAATGTGCTCAATTGCTGAGATAGCATAGTTATGTTAGCACATACACTGCATAATGTACATCAGACCACAAGCTGTAACATACTGGTATATTTAGAAATTATTTTTGATAAGCTATATGAACCTAAAGAAACTCAGTTGTCTCAAAGAGGCAGTCCCATTTCGGAACCCAAGAAGACAGGAAGGAATATGATTTGGACTCATATTAAGAAAAACCCAATATTTTTTCTAGAAAAAATGATAATAAGGAAAAGATCCTTTAATAAAGCATAATAGATGAGAGTTTTTGCATGTTGCAACACTAAATGGAGTCCACTGCTACTGTCTAGGGTATGCTGCCTAAATCAATAGAATTTAGAGGAAAAACAGTTAGACACACTCACCTAATCAATATCAGAAGTAATTGAATTACCATGCAGCTCAGATTTTAAAATGGTCTTTATGAAAGTTTAGGATCATTATACACATTAAATCAAGCCACAATCTATTATAAAAAAACCCCAAACACTGAAGACTGAAAAGACTGAAAATGCATTTAAACAAAAACAACACATTTAAAATATTTGAATGAAATACAAGTTTTATGCAACATAATTACATCAATGGCCTTATCTCTTAAAAAAGCTCCATAAAGATGGTATCTATACTACACGCTCTTTTGTTGGAAAATACATACATTAACACTGTGCTTCATGTTCTAAAGAATATAACAACCTCCCTTACTTGCATTTTTTGACATTTCCTCCATCAATCACAATCAAATCAAGAAAAAACACTGATTTGATTACTGTGTCTGCCCAACAAAATAGCAAACTTCACTATATAAACACTACTCACTGCTGATTGAACAGTAAATTTTATCTTGCTCCTCTTCATAAAAGGCCAAATTAAAATCTTAATCTCACAAATGTTGACCATGGATCCATGAGGGGATAAACACATCCCAGAGTGTTTTTACTCATAGATGCAGCTCTAAAAAACAGAGAGATTAAGCTGAGTTAAAAGCTGGAGGCTTGCAACCATGTTTTACAAGCATAAATGAGATTTTTAAAAAATTATATATGCTACATGATATTATAAAGATAGCATATCAGACGGAAGTTATTTTTAATCTGTGGTTGTTTTCATTTCGGGGCATATTTGGTGTTTTATTTTTTAAAAGACAATTTTGTTTATCAATTTCCATTCTTAGTAAAATAAGAACATAGCAAACATATTTATTCCTAAAGCCTTGAGGTCATCCTGACTTTGCCAGCTGCAAGAGAAACTCACTCCAGGCAAAAAGCTGAAGTGCTTTTAAATGTAAAATGTGCTCGCTTTCACATGAGCAAGCAGCCTGCAGGTAAAAAATGCCTGCCACAGATTCAAAGGATAATGGTGGGATTTAAAGCTCTCTTTACAGAATATTTGTAACTAAATTTGTTCATCAGAGGACCACTGAATATCATAACAAACAGTATTATAATATGCAATAAGAACAGATGTGAGATCTGACAACAGGATGCCATTTTCTTGCTCATATATTTTTTTTTTTAATTAAAAAATGTAACCATTTCCTCTCATAGCTGAGTCTATGTTGGACAATTTATATTTAGTGAAAATGCAGAAAAAGGGGTGGGGGAACCAGAGAATAATGATATCACATAGCTTAAAGAACACTTTTGGCCTGAAGGCATTAGGCTATTTTGCAAGAGTCACCACCCTAACCGAGCATTGCTGGCTTGGATTGAGTGGCTCTGAATCTGAAAGCTATCACCATGTGGATTTCAGTCTACATAAAAGTAGGCTGAGTGGCACCATCACCGAGGAGACAGTGTAGATAAAAGCCTAAAAAGCTTCTAACTTAATTGAGAATCTCTAAAAAGCATCTAATCTTTCTAGTAAACAAGTGGAGGCAGAAGGGTAGCAGAATGTACACTCCTGGGTTTCTATGCTCAAGAACTCAACATCACATGATACTTTATTTCCAGTTCTGCATCTGAAAGACTTCAGTCTATAAAGATGCAAGTAACACTTTTATGTCATAAAAAGTCCTTTGAACTTGTCAGTGTAGTACACACATTTCCAATAGGCATATGCATTAGGTTTCACAGATTCTGCCTACCTGAAGGTCTTGGGTTTTTATCTCAAGCTCCACCAAGAAGGTACTCCAAGGTGTTCTCAGGCATTCACTATTCTTATCCAAACTTAAGACTTCTTCATTTTTTAAGTTGTATTTTTAATGTCTGTATAGTTAGTTGAAAAAAACAAGAGCCTTTGGTATTTATGGCATCATATTATTTTTGTTCACTAACACTGGGAGAGACACCAGGGACTAGTAGATATGGCTGAAAATCAGAATGTTCCAAGAATCAATTCCTGTTAAACGCAATTGTTAGAACTATTTCACCCATAGTTTATTGCCTTTTTTAATTTAGCAAATAAGAAAAAAATCAAGAAACTAACCACCGACTGAAAACTTAAGGGGTATTAATTTCTACTAAATCCAAGAATTGATATAGTTCTTTTAAAGCTATCTGGCTCAAGAATTAAAATGCACATTCAAAAAACAGGTAGTCCACAAGTAAACTGTTAAAAATAGTTAATAAAATTTTAAATTTAATTAACACTTTGAAATATATGCCTTTATTTCTGTATACCAAATATTCTCCTACTCATTTGTCAGACCTAATTCTGGGAAACATCAATAAGTGATGACTCTCCCAGGTAGAAACAAGCTACATGGGTGAGTATGTGGTTCACTACACTAAACTCAGGGTTAGTTACATATGACTGAAGCATGAATTCCAAAGAAGATTAAATGTCTCTCACTATTGATGAGGAGGAGAGCATGCAATTTTATTCAGGGTCCTATCTATGCACTTTTGCTATTCAAGCAGTATATTTAATCCTTGCACGGTTCAAGAAGTCCAAGACACACAGCTGGAAACTAAGCAGCTAGACAGAAACAGTAAAATATCAAAGGTACACTAGGGTTAGATCCCAGTCTTCTATAGAAGATACATACTTTACAGTATGTAAGAAAAAAAAAATCTCTACTAGGTCAACATTTTTCACTGACTTCAGTGGGGCAGCATTTCATCCTGAAAAATTAACATTAGAGGAATATACAGCTCCCTGGTTAGGTAGCCCAAGTTCTCTACAGAGATCAATTCCCCTTTGGCTCCCATTCCCTGTTAGACACACCTCCTAGCCAAGCCATCAGTAAAAATGTCCAAAACACTTTACTTACTCTGCCAAAACTGTATCTCTTTTCCCAAACCTATCCAACTCTTCACACTCTCCAACCTCACTCTCCCAAGCCCTAAAAAGCATCATCTTCCTAAAAGAGCCAATCCACACCACACCAAAAAGATTTAAATTTGTATTTTAAAAGCTGATCTCACACAAATCTCAGAACATAGTTTTTAAAAAATATTAAACACATTAAGTATTTCTTCATTAGAGACCACCACAATAAATTCTGATCTGAATCTAAGTATGGAAGAAGTAAAATAGGAACCTGTTTACTAAGAGTAAAATTTGTCTGACTTAAGGTACCAGTAAATTGTCCATGTAGCCATGAACAACATTGTTCTGGCAAACTTAAAATTAAGGGGTTTAATTCAGTCCAAATAAGGATCCACAGTTGCTAGGTTGTCAATAAATCCCAAGGGAATCAGAGTAGGGCTGTGTATTTTCCCAGTTATTTTTAGCTAACTATCATCAAAGAAGGCCATTACTTGGACTGTCAGGCTAATAAAGGCAACAAAACGTGGAGGAGGAGGACATGGAACCATCACCCTCCCTTAACAAGAGCACAATGATGTGTAATGAAATGGGCTGGAACATTTTGGGGTGCAAGCTTTTGTACATGTTTTCCTCCAGTCTACCCATAGTCCAAAGAGAGAGATGCTGAGCCATCAGTGAATTGCCTGATGATCAGGGGGAGAGTGAAGCACCTCTTATGTCCATTTCTGAACAATGTCCCTCCATTGTCCAAAGGTGTGGGGTACAAACATCTGACATTTGCAGGGGCTTGGATACTGGCAAGCACAGCTGGCTTGTTGCTGGGGCAGTGAGTTTACATAAAAGAGGCCATCATGCCAGTGGGTAGGGAAGGGAGGACAGGGAACAGCAGCTGTTCTGCTTCAGCAAAATTTTACAATTCATTAGATGAATGCAAAAAAAAAAAAAAAGCATATTATCCTTACTCTCAAGGGGGCAAAATTCAATTCTTCCAACACTGCTGAGTAGCTTTAAGATGTGGCACACCTAAACTAATGAAGTCAAGAAAACTGTTGCATTTTTTAAAAACCACATTATCTACACTTGGCTAGTGATACTTTGTATCACTGCATAATTACAGACCTATAAAATCTCCATTAAATTCACACCAGTAAACATTGCTTTGAACTGAGTGAAATAAAGCCTTTTGATGTATGCTATTCTCAGCATTTACCATAAATATTAGAAATATATTCAGTAAATTAGATTACAAAAGAGTAGTAATTCCACAAGAATCAAAGTAAGAGGGTGTTTAATTGCCTCAGATCAATAAAGGAAAAATGCTGGCAGAATCAATTAAAAATATATTAAACAAATATATTTTAGGTGGCAGCAACTCACCTTCATTTCAGTGTATACTGCCTTGGGCTTTATAAGCTTGCTAGTTTTACATCAGATATAGTGGGATATAAAGAGATAAACTACAGTCATTGCCCTATGGATACCAATATAGGCTAGAAAATAAAATCAGCAAAACCCAAAAAAAACCCAAAAATATATGATGCACTTTTTAGAGGGGATAGAATTTTTCTTTAGAATCACTGTACATCTTTCCTCTCACCACAAAACACTGACTTTAAGAAAGTCTTCTCTAAATGAGAAGCACCAAAATGCCTCTTTCCTAAAGCAATGAATATTTAAAATGTTCCTGGAAGGTCCTGATCAATGACAGGGATCATTTGTAAGTGTCACATCTTTCACAGTCTCTTCTGCTTTAGAGACCAGGGAACCTTATCTTTTAATTGCTCTATGCTGAAAAAAGTCCTTATGACAAGCACAATGATCCATTCAGAGTGCTGCTAGCTGTAAAATAGTAAGAGCAAAGAGGAGTGGAGGACCTAGGAAAGCTGTCTGCATTGTTTTTTTCTTTTTTTCTTCTTCTTCTTTTGTTTTTTTTTTTTTCCTTTTTTTTTCTTTTTCTTTTTTTTGTGATTGGAGCACAAACCTTTGGTTTTGCACTTTTCTTGAACAGACACAGACAGATGTTTCAATTTCCCTGAGGATGTTAAGTCCATAGACTCATCTTCATTGCACCACAGTCACAAGTTACAGAATTTAAAAATTCTGGCAGATCTTTCTCTGATATGCTCTCTCCCTTAAAATATTCAAGACATACAAGATGGAACATTAAGAGTTAGTGCAAAGGGAATACCTGGAATCAAAAGGCTCCTCACATACATTTTCATGGTATCAACAACAGATGGCAACATCTAGTTTCCAAATTCTAATTTATATGAAATTTGAGGAGTTATTTTACTTTTTTTTTTTCAGCCAAATAACATGGAATTTAAAAATCACACCAAAAATCATAGGTAAAGATATTATTTGTAAATGTATGAAGATATATGATTATTTACATAAGCACACATGCATTCAATCAGTAAAGGTCCTGTGTCTTTATCCAGTAACAATATTCTACAAAGTCCTGATACTGAACACTGAATACATAGCCTTCACAAGGAAATATTCACAAACAATTTCGTTATGTTGTTTTATTAAATGCGTGGAGGGAAAAGCAGTCAGTTAAACAACTGGTATATTTCACAAGCTGGAAAAGAGGACACATTTGAGAGAGGCACAAGTATTCCTGAACTATCCAAGTAAATATTAGGATTTAAAACAGAAAATTCCAACATGAAAACTAAATAAGAAAGATTTAAGCAAGAGTCAATACAAGACTTTCCAGGCTTTTTGAGAGGGCGTATGGCCATCTCCAAGGCCATAGAAGTCTGCACCTTCCTTCTTCCCCTTCTCTCACAAAAAAATATAAAGAAACTCCTACTCAAAAATTCCTATATATATATTGTATATTGTATATTCTACTAGTAAATCTTGATAAAAGAAAAGGTTATATGTGAAGTCAGTGTATGGTATGCTGCAGAGGTTTTCAGCAACCTGTGTACAGAGGTGTGGCTGATGGCAGCCACAGGCTCAGCTGCCAGGTACAACTTCCCAGCTCACGAAGGGATGCTCTGCATGTCAATCACAGAAGACTGATGTCTTCAGAGTAATGTGTACCCAAACACTGCTGTACCACTGTACTGGCTATTTCACAGGGCAGCATCAGTATCACTTCTAGCTCAGGAAAACCATTTAGCTCTTCCATCTACACATCAATGAATGCAATTGCAAAACAGAAAGGGGTAGATACTCCATCGTAGATAACAATCTGAAGCACTGTGGTATGTAATGAAGAAAATGGTCTCCTTGCCACTTACCTTATACACATTGAACCACTGAATTGCAGGGTATATCCTGTTTCTTACTGATAGGCGAAGGAAGTAAACCCTTTTTTTGTGTAAAAATATTTTTCCTTCTTATTCTAAAAAGGAATAATTTTTAATTAAATTAAAATAGTTTGCATTTACAAAATTGCCCTCAAATATCAATAAGAAGCCCTAGCATTAGATTTGGCTTAATAACTTCATAAGAACATGTAAAAAACATGCTATAGCTTAAAAAAAACCAACTCTGTGATAAAATATATATTCATTGTACATATATAATTCAGTTTCCCAAGTGAGAATATTGCAACAGGATGTTCTATCACTGATTGCTGCTCTAATAATATACCAAATGCCAGCTTGGAAATTAAATATTCACAAGAATACAATTAAAATTAAATCCTCACTCCCAAAATAAATCATAAAAACCACCCCCATGATAAATAAAAGAAAATAGTATTCCTGCTGTCTTTGTCCAGTTCTCTTTTTTTCCCATACGGTATCTTATTTGTCATATGGAGGTGGCAAAAATACCCTTTTAGAGAATAAATTAGAAAAATGAAGCATAAACAATAAAGCCTGCTCAGCAGTCATGTTTTCCAGTGCTCTGTAGGATAGCTGCAGGAATTTTCCATGCTGTGAGTGTTAATGAGACCCTCCATAGGCACCATTAATACATAAAAGCAATCACCTATAATTCACCTTTTCAAATGTGCACTTTCTGAGTTCAGTAACTAGAGCAAAACAGGTAGAATCATGCAAATACTATCCCCCATTTACTGATATACAAACACTAGCCAAAAAGGGGTTGACAACCAAAAAGTTATCACCAGACATAAATGCTTTGATAATCACACACAGAATCCAGAAGCACTTGGAGAACATGTACAGTTTTGAAGACTAAAAACTGTCCGTAAACATATGGTTTTCCTGAGAGAAGAAAACAGACTTACAGGAATTACTAATTAGCTAAAACTGGCTGGATTCAAGATACTTAGGCACTTAGAACAGAATGGGTATCTGACCAAACTCTGTAATGAAAGCAATCTGGCATGAAGGAAACACACAAATTTTGTAGTTTATTTCCAAGTTGTCGTTTATCTTTTATAACATTTATTTAAATTAAATTGCAGAAAAAATCAAATTTTCAACATGGAAACCAATAAAGTTCTGGTTAACAGTTGCTATCATGAGGCAATTGTCACTAATCAGCACCTCATACAATAAAGTTTCCAAACCAGGCTCTGGACAGCTTCACCAAACATTGAAGGACTTTAAGCTTTTGGTAGGAAGTCCCTCATCTGAATTCCATTTCTGAATGGCCAAGCCCTGGGCAAAGACATGAGTGGGGTCTGTGAACCCCTAATACTTGATAAATTTGAAAGTGAAAAATATTAGTTCATTCTACCAAAAATGCACAGCTTGCAAAAATGCACTAGTTTCTGTATTTATTGACAGAAACATGAAGCAATAGCACACCTGATCTCTAACTTGCCCTCTGATCCCGGTTCAAAGTGATTTCTCTGTTCAAGATACTAGGAAGTTTCTATGCAATTTAAACAAATACCCAGAACTGAGATTAATTTTTTTCAACAAGACCCACCTCTTCCACAAAATGAACATTGATTTTTTTGGTACAAGCTTGATGTAGGTCATCCTTTCTCAGCTGTGTTCCTGCTTCTGATGAGGCAAACTAACTCTTGGGTTTCCCATAGTTGTCACTAGCATCAACTGATTCAGGCAGGTCATCCCTTATCAATGAAGTCCTTTTTTTGTGCAGTGCTATCCAATGCCAGGTAAAAATACTTTTTTGAACAGTACTTAGTCCTGGACGAGCCCAAGCATGTAATTTAGGCTGCAGATCTAAATTAAACATAGAAAATACCTATCAAAGATATGCCTCAAAGCCAGCTTTGCTAGAGGTTAGTTACGTCCCTACCCTACAATTTTTCTGGTTTTGATGCCCATCAGGCCCATTACTGAGCAATTTCAGCATGCTAAGTTATCAAAGGCACTTCTATTTCAGTGGCCAGGTTAGCTTCCTGATGCCTTAGTGTGCTGCAAGAGCTTATTCAGCATCTGACATGAATTGAAGCATTTGAAAGAGAGTAGTAAGTGAATAGGGCGAAGGAAGGCAGCAGCCAGCAGTTACAGCAGTTTGACTGCTACAACACTTATTTACACAATGAAATGCACTTCCTAAGCACTTTCAGAGAAGTGAAAAACCACTGGCTTTACATGAAATTTTAATTCTTAAATAAAATTACTTCAGAAATACTTACGCAAACAGGTAACATAAAATAAGAAATGCACCTCATTAACAGCTCTTCCTATAACCAAAACATGATGATGGACAAACTTGAGAATGTCAATTTATATGAGATAAATGATTTATAAATGTGACTTGCTAGAAGGGAGTGGGAGGAGCACCATGACAGCAGCCATTTCCATCTAAGACTAAAATTCATTTTGCTTCCAGTTTTGTAGTGGAAAATCATCCGGAAGGAATCACATACTGATGTTTGGTAGTTTCAGTGAGGAGTTCATATAACTGAAAGATCATTTCCTCTTATCTTAGTTCTATCAAATAACTTAGGAAAAAAGTAAATTCTACCACTATTCATGTACCCAAACAGCAGTAGCCAAACTGTAGTTTTCAAAGGCAGAAGGCTTTATACACTATCCCAGTGGCATGTTACAACACTGCATCAATTAGTATTGTAATCTATACCATCTACTATATTTTCTTCATTTACTTCTTTATATACATATATCTCTCCTTCGCTCTATTTTTAATGAAAAAGTGAAATACTGCTAGTGCCTGCCAGACAGGAAATTAGCTCAATTCTAAGGACAAGTAAAATTGCACTAACACTTGCTATAAAGAAAATAGCTATTTTCTGAGTTTTGCTTATTGCTTTTCTACTGTTCTGCATAGACATTTCAGTAAACCAATAAATAAACAAATTTAAAAAAAAAAAACTGATCCAGAGGACAGCAAATACAAATACACAGCAAAGTCAAGGGAAAAAAAAATCTAACATTATTTAAATTTAGACACGTCTTCTACAAACTTCCACTTCAAAACAACTTTGAATTATTGTCAACATCAGTACAACTGTTATTACCATGGGAAGCTCATTACCACCGGATGTTTTAAAGACCAAAAGTGTTAAGAAGAACAAAAGGGGTCACCAGAATTATTGGAAGGTGGATAATGAATTATTTGGAGGTATTAAACAAAATAATACAAATGTAATTTGTGACTCAGACAGTCCCTGGAAGCCTATCTGTTGGAAGTGAGATTCAGCAGGGGAAGAAACACATGATGCTTCTTCCATATGTTGCAGTTTGGGCAGATTTATGTGAGTTTGTTTTGTTCTTAAATACTATTTATGTCTTTATTCTGTTAAAAAAGTTCCTTATTTCTTAGAATTCTTATACTGAAGGAAAAAAATAAAAGTGAACCCCATAAAATACAACATCTGCAATGCTTTCTTTTGTAGTTATTTTGGGGTTTCATTGACTGTTAGTGATATGGTACAAATAAGTGGGACAAGTAGTAGAAAGTAGTAGACATTTTTTCCCTTGTAACAGATTCAGTAAATAATGCCCCACATATTGTGACACCAAAAGCACTGGTGCTCTTCATCTGTTGTAACGTTGTTTCAAAGAATTATACTCAAACATCAAAGGCTGTGGTTTTCAGCCCAGATTTTGCAGAGATATAAACTGCTATGGTAGATTAATGGCAATATGTCAAGTTAGATACATGGATTGTTAGGTCATTTAATGGACATTTCTAAATATCAGCTTACAGTGAGGTGTGAACTGATTATCTTCTTTTCCTTCTTCTTTTCCTCTTGAATTTATTTGAACTCATTTGTTGCTAATATGTCAAAATAAAGAATTACACTAGAATCAGCAACTTTATGCTAAATTATATATCTATTTAATGCCTACGGAACTATATTTCTTGTGTTCCCAGAAAACATACTGGGATGAGCTTCTCAGGACTTCAGTCCTGGTATATAACATAAAGTTTATACTTTGAAATTACTTTTCATTTAAATGTTGGCTTCTGTGACAGCCGTGACCTACCATATTGTTCTTGTACTGGTTTTGCTCAGCCTGGTTTTTGGCAGCAGGGGGGTCATAGAGGTGGCTTCTGTGAGAATCTCCTGGAGGTTTCCACCATGTCCAGCAGAGCCAATCTCTGATGGCTCTGAAAGATGGACATGTTGCTGGCCAAATCTGGGCCAATCACAGAGGTTGGTATTGCCTCTGTGTTAACATATTTAAGAAGAAAATTAAAACAAAGTCACAGGGTTTTGCTTCTAGTCGGAGAAGAGGAGGAGGTGAGAACATGATGGAAGACAACATGGGGACACCAAGGTCAATGGAGAAGGAGGGACAGGAGGTGCTCCAGGCTCTGGAGCTGAGATTCTCTTGCAGGCCATGGTGAGGACCATGGTGAAGCAGCTGGGCCCCTGCAGCCCCTGGGGATCCACGGGGGATGCAGAGATCCACCCACAGCCCATGCAGGAGGTGCCCGTGTCGGAGCAGGTGGATGCCTGGAGGAGGCTGGGATCCAGTGGGAGACCCGGTGGAGAAAGAGGGCCCTGCTCCCAGGCTGGAGGAGGGCTGCACCCCATGGAAAGAGAGAGCCACGGCACAGCAGTTTTGGGAGGGCTGTGTGCCCTGGGAGGGGCTCATGCTGCAGCAGGGGCGGTGTGGCTGCTGCTCCTGAGAGGGGGCCCACGCTGGGGAAGTTCAGAACTGTCTCCCATGGGAGGGACCCCACGGCCTCACAGGGAGGAGTGCTTCGACTCCTCTCCCAGAGCGGCATTGAAGAGCATCTTGGTGATGAAATGACCACAGGCTCCCATGCCCTGTCCCCCTGCACTGTCGGTGAGAAGGAGGGAGGGGCTGGGGGCAAGGAAGGTGTTCTAAGGGCTTATTTTATTTCTCATTATTCTCCTCTGATTCTGTTCGCAATGAGTTCACTTTGTAACTTTAAGTTAAGCCTGTTTTGCCCTTGAAGTGTTTTCTCCTGGTCCTTATCTTAACTAATGAAGACTTCATTAATTTTTTTCCCCTCTCTCCTCTGTCCAGCTGCGGCAGGGGAGGGTGAGCAAGCGACTCTCATGGGTGCCTGGCATTGGGCCAGTATCAACCCACAACAGTTCTTAATTTTCTACTTTGTGCCTTCAAGAAGAGTGAGTCAGAAAAAATTATATGGAGTTAGGAGAAGAGTGTGTCATCATGGTGGCCAAGTGAGCATTAAGGGACAGAAGGTCCCAAGGCAGAATGGTATGGCAGAGCAGAGCATGCTGAAGGAGCAGGGCACATGCAACCAGGCATCAGAGAAGAAAGAAAATTAGTAAGGATCAGAGGCATTGATTCAAAATTTTCTTAACCCCAGAAAGTCAAGTAGTAGTTGAAACCAACCATGAACAAAGGGCCTACTTTCAAGGACTCACTGTGCATGGAAAGAGTAATATTGAAACCTTGTTTATGTTGTTTAGCCTAAGCTAGCTATGTGGTGTGTTTGGGATTTTTCTTTCTCTATCAATAATTACTTACTATATGCTGGATTTACAACTTTAAAAACTTTTTGGTCTTTTTCAGGAGCACCTTATAAAGAGATGGTCAAGGCAGATTCACTTCAAAGCTCTTGCCTTCTCAGGGAAGCATGAGAGCTCACTAGAATTCTGCATCAAGCCTTACTTTATTAATATTTCAATATTATATTTTTATACCTTTTGTAGATTTACAGTTTCTAGATTTACACAATTTAGGGAGATGTGCTTTATATAGGGATTTAAAAAAATATATACAGATAATTTTATAGGTCTGTAAAAGTTCTGATGAATCTTCTTTAGGTAGATGAGAAAAGACTTTTTAAATTTATTTGGCACCTAATATATGTGCCAGCTACTTACCAGGGAGCTAGATTTTCAGTTTATGTTAAATTTTCTCTTTGTGTAGTATTTGCCCAGTAGGGATTATGTCTGTATCTGATTTATTAGATCAATGCTGAATGACAAGAAAAGATAACATTTATTCATCCATTTTTCTATTATATTCAAATGAAGTATTATAAAAAAGTTATTACTATGAGTGAGATGCTGATTATTCCTCCCAGACAAGATAGCACTTAGATGGAGAAGACATAATACAAATGCCACTTGAAAGCTAGACAGAGGAGCAACAGTAACCCACACATACCACTCAAAATGCATAGCAAACAGACAGCATCTCAAAATGACAAGTGCACATAAAATATACATATCTGGGGTTCACTGAATAAGTAGAGCAAAGTATGACTATGGGTCAACTTTTCAGTTTTAAAGGCAGAGTTTACTCCAGGAATCTTCAAAGTGAATCTGAATCTATAAGGGCATAATCTGGGAAAATATGTTAAGAACAGGCAGTAGTACTATATTTGGGCACAAAGGAAATCTAAGAATATGCACCCATGTGAATCCCAACAGAGAGAGACCAATGTCAAAAATTCAAATAAAGAGATTGAATACACAGATAGAATAAATGTTTGTGTCAGTATGTGAAATGACTGAGAGCTAGAATGATCAAAAAAGCCCTAAAAAAACTTCTGCAACAAAATAAATACTCCATAAGTTAGAAGGACAAATAATCTTTTTTTTTTTTGTCCTTTCCATTAATTGTAGAAAGTGCTAAAAAAGGAAACTATTTGCCCACACTGAAGCTTTTTGAACATTTTTATTGTTCACAAAATGCTCAAAAATTAAAAATAGCTGTCTAGACAACTATATTGTTATTAAAACGCTTATAACAGACTGAAAAAACCACAATAGTTTTGAAGGCTCTCTGGGCCAGATGACCAGACCTGGTTTTGTGGTCAGCTTCATGCATTTATCTGTAGATTTTGGTTCTAGTCCTGCTTTGTTTTCATCTCTCTTTTCTTTGTATTTACCTAACAGTTCTTTAATGCAGCCAATTTGGTGCCCAGCTCTAACAGAGTGAGTTACTACACAAATACATAATTTTTCCTATCTGTCCACCAGTCTCCTGTCCAATTTTGTAAGGAAAAAAAAAAAAACTGTCTTACCAATTCATAGTTTAAGAAAATAAAGATTGTTCACCTAAACTGGTATCCTGTCTGACAACAGCCAAAAATGTTTAGTGAAAAGCATAACATGTAGCTATGTATTCAAACTACCCTAGAAAATTTTTGTAGCTTCAGGCAATTTTCAGTCTGAAAAAACCTAAGCCAAAAGTGACATATCAATAGACAGACAGATGGATAGATTGACAGCATTTGATTCACGAAGTAAAAAAGGAAACAACTCTTACATGATTTCACTACCTACCTTTCCAGATCTATCAGTCTGAAAATTTTCGTTTAATCTGTTGAACAATTTTCACCTAATTTAACAGAGAATGAAATGTCAATGTATTAAGTTTCACGGTGTTAAGCTTTTTCAAATGTAAGGACAATCAGCAGCAGGGGAGACACTGAAATTAAATACCCTCATGGGAGAAGGTGATAGAATAACTAGAATCAGTCTATGTTCCACATGGATTTTCCTGAGGCCAGAGGAGCCATGTCCCAGTTCCTCCCCTTTGGGTTGCAATTCACATCGTAGTGCTGGTGGGTTTTATACAATGCGTTAGATGGAAACTATAAGTATTGCAGAGGTTAAAAAGCAGTGGCAACCAGGGAAAAACATGGACTCATTGCTGTGGGAGATGGCAGAGAAAAGAATTTAGAATACTGCCAAGGAGAAGAATAAGGTGGGAAAATGGGGAGGAAGCTGAGATGTCTAGAGGGGTATATTGAAACTTTTCAGGAAACCTGGCTTCTAGCTCTGTGTGACACCTGAGTGCAAAATACCCATAGATCATCCACTTAGTCCGAAGTGGAAAACATAGAAGACATCAGTGTTGAAGGGAGAAGGGAAGGACAGCAAAACACAAGTAGCAATGGCAAAACGGAGAAGGCAAGAAGTCTGTGCAGTAAGACAGTTTGAGAGACGCATTCCTCTATTTGAACAAAAAGTCCACAAATTTAAGTAGATGTAAAAGTATTTAAAAGGCAAATCCATCGAGTTTTAGTGGTACTTCCTGACAATTTTCAGAATAACCAAAGAAACCTCAAAAGCCTTAAACGCCGGCAAAAATAATAATTTTTACCCATATCACATTGTTCAACATCTTCCTGTCTTCCCCAGCATAAAACACAACCATAGCCCTGACTCCTCTGCGCACTCCTGGAAACTGTTTGGCTCCTACATACTGCCAAACCATGCTGGAACATATTCATTGCCAGCTTTCAGTTCTACAGAGAACCTGGGAAACCCAAGGTTGAAGTAGAAGCAAGAAATGCTGTTCACTCCGAAAATCAGAATTTGGATAGAAATTCCTTGATGGGCATTGCTTGTCAAAGGCATGAAAGGCTTGCAGCTGAAAAAAAGAGAGAGCACAGACCCTCTGCTTTGACAAACAAAAAGCTATGCATGTCACAGTGCTTTTTCTAGAGCATTCATAAAAACAGGCTAAGAAATGGACAATCAATTACCTGAAAAAGCAGATTGGAAGAAAGGATATTCATCCCTTCTCTCAAGACAAGGAGAATCAAACTTTGCTATCATTAGCATAGGAGGTCTTGTCCCTTAGATGTGGACAGAATTCCTGACAACATACAATATTTGCTAGCTCTTCTAATATCTAAATTACTCCTCCTCAGGTTGCACAACTGTAGGTACTATACATAGCCCTGTCACTATTGTTATTGTAGTACCTTAGCCAACAATTGATTCCAGACCTTGTAGCCCAAGCTGTTCCATATGATTTTTACATTTTGACCATTGTTTTCAGCCTGCTATTTCATATCATTTCATGCCAACCTGTTTTGACCTTTAAATTCATCAAGAGAACAAATGAAGTATTAAGCCATAAGTCTCGGTGCTGTTGTTTTTAACATTTTTAACACCTAATTTTGTGAATCACTTTAAACTGTGATGGGTTTCTGCCATTAGCAGCATTGATACAAAAGCCAAGAAGGCCAGAATTTTGAGAGTGCAACTGACTCACCTTCAAGACGCTTGGTTTTCAGAAAATGCTGCTTTTATAGTGAAGCATGCCCGTAATCCTTCATATAATGAAAAATATTACCTCAAATTTCACATTTCACAAATAACATTCTGTATCTAGAGAGATACTTAATTTGCTTTTAACTACTTGTAAACTATATTTTGGCCTATTCACAATGTTATACCTAGGTTACTAAAGGACTTCAGCTGTAATCACAAAGCTGTGTGTTCCAATAAGGAGCAACTCAGATTTGGAATTTCAGCTAATGAAAGTACTTGGGCATTTCACATAATAACATTAAATATTATCACTGATTTCATTACGGCACATTTAATGATCAATATTAGGAAAATAAATCTGACAGAACACTTCAGTCACAAATTTTTTGAGCTTCAATAGGTACACATGATAAATTTTAGATATCTTTGCTTTCTCTTTAATGAACCATGAGTATTTAAGTACTGAAATAATTTAAATATAAATTTTTCTTTTATCTGGAAGAAGCTATTATCCTAGCCAGTACATCTTAAAAGAGTATTTAATGTTTTTCATTGGTCGAAATATTTTTAAACACACTGAGTAAATAATTCAAAGTTTTACTTTTAAACTTGCTATGACATGCATATCAAAGGTGCTTTTCTTAAAACTGTCTGTTTGAGCTTATTTACTGTGATTTTAAGTGATACAGACAGGAAGAACTGAAATTTCATTATTACTTATGGAATATCTGCTGCATTTTGGAACTCTGTCTTTTATCTGACAGCTCCTACTGCTCATCTTGTACAAACTGGGCTGACAGAAAACCAACTGATTCTAAAGATTAACTTCATGACATCAAGTTTTTACATGCTAAAAGACATGGAAGACAGTTTCTAAGATCTTCTGATAACACAAATTGAATCCTATACTAATCAACAGTAAGGGACTCAACAATTTACCAGATTTTTGATGAGATTTTCTTCACCTTTAGCCAAATAAAAATGCACCTTTATATAATTCAAGCCATTACTTAATTGGTTTTAAATTCTACCTCTCTGTTTTATGCTTGCTTGTTTACATCATGTTGAATTAAAAGAAAAGCAATTTTATTCAAAAACAACCTGTATACTGTAGACATTTATTTGCTGGATTTCATAATGAACAGCATAGAAATTCAATATAGGCTGATTAATAGTCCATGTTTCCAGTTTCTGGGTAATTGTTGCACATTCAGAACACACTTTTCTTTGAGTTTGTCTTCCTATATTGCTATTTACAGATAATAAGAGTTTTCAAAAGAAGGTGCTTGTAAGTTTTACAGTCATAAAGTACCAAAGCCAAAGAATAAGGTCCCATTGCAGAAAAACTGGTGATGCAGTACCGCTCATTGGAAAAATGGACCCTTTCTGCTTTTCATGTTATGTAGTTCACGAGCAGATCAAAAAGAATTTTGTAGTTTTCCTTTGGTCATTTTATATACACCAGAATATTTTATAATGTGTAGTTTTGAATGGCATTACTTGAATGTCTGAAAGAGAAGACTTCTGACTACTTAAGCAGTTTCATTGGGCTGACCCCAGCTGAATGCCAGGTGGTCACAAAAGCCCCTCTATCAATCCCCCTCCTCAGGTGGACAGGGGAGAGAAAATACAGTGAAAAGCTCAGGGGTTGAGATAAGGACAGGGAGAGATCACTCACCAAATACTGTCACAGGCAAAACAGACTCAACAGGGGGAAATTAGTTTAATTTGTTACCAATCAAATTGAAGTAGAATAATGATAAGTAAAATCAAATCTTAGAACACCTTTCTCCGACCACTCTCATCTTCCTGGGCCTACTTTCACTCCCAAATTCTCTATCAGCTCACCTCCAGGGGTGCAGGGGACCACAAATGGAGGCTGTAGTCAGTCTACCACACATTGTCTCTGCTCTCCTTTCTCTTCAGGGAGATGACTCCTCACACTCTTCCCCTGAAGCAGTGCGTGTCACTTCCATGGGGTGCAGTCCTTCAGGAACACACTGCTCCACTGTGGGTCCCTCTCTGGGTCACAAGGCCTCCCAGAACACCTCATCCAGCATGGGCTCCCCTCCACAGATCTTTCCAGGAGCCTGCTCCACACAGGCTTCCCGGAGGGTCACAGACTCCTTCAGGCATTCACCTGCTCCAGTGGGGGTTCCTCCAAGGGCAGGTGGATCTCTGCTCGACCATGCACCTCCGTGGGTGTCAGGGGAACAGCCTGACTCACCAGGGTCTGCACCATGAGTTGCAAGGGAATCTCTGCTCTGGCACCTTGAGCACCTCCTCCTCCTCCTTCTTCACTGACCTGGGTGTCCACAGAGTTGTTTCTCTCACACAGTCTTGCTATTTTCTCCAGCTCAAATTGCCATTCAGCAGGATTTTTTCCCCCTTAAATCCGTTATCTTAGAGACACTATCACCACCATGGATGGGATCAGCCCTGGCCAACAGCAGGCCCATCTTGGAGTCAGCTGGCATTGGCCCCGTTGGACATGGGGGAAGCTTCTTGCACCTTTTCTCAGAAGCTATCCCTGCTACCAAAACCTGGTCATGCAAACTCAATTCAGTGGTAGGCTTCTGATCATTGGTATCAAAAAGAACTTTTGCTAGTGTCAGATGACACATACTTTTATTCCTAACTTCCTGTGCTTTTTTCTTTTTCAAACCAAGAGAAAACTTTGTCTCCTGGACCTCATTCTTCTTCCTTTCATACCAATACTGGGCAGTTTGTACACAATGGTTGAATCTTTTCCATCTACATCAGTGTCTGTTTACCCATCACTATCCCATTTTCTTTCTTTCCTTGTCTGTCAACATATCTTCATTAGAGTTCAGTCAAGGTATGTGGGTACTCAAAGAGTAAAAAATATTCAATGGATTAGTTCAGCTAGTGGTATTAATGACAATATTATTTTCAAGAGACCTCACCTTAGACATAAACCCTTCACAAGACATAAAATGTCACTAGTCTATTCTTTAAGTAATCCAGCTCCATCAGGAAAGAGGATAGCAGTTTTAATAAAATGGGACTCATGAGTTTTTATTACTTTTACAATGAATGCTTTTCAGTTTTATTGGCTCTTGGAAGGAGTAATTTAGTTTCTCTATTTAAAAATGACTTTTTATCCTTCACAACTTGCAGGTTTCAACGTTATGTTTCTAAAATTATAAATATAAATGCAGATTCTGATGTTTTAATAAAGGTATGAAGTCCTTTTCGCTGATCTATACAATCTAGGATTATGAAAATCACGAGAAAAGAAAAAAAGACTTAATCACTTTTCTAGGCTGATACAGCTAACAGCATTTTTGAGAATGGATGAATGTAAGCATTAAAAAATGGTTATCAGTGATCACATTAAGTCATATACATTGTTACACCTTGATTTCAGTGCTTCTCTCACTCCTTGAATTTTCATGAAAAAGACCTCAAATATGTTCTCTACATATTAGTATCATGGCCCTAACTGACATCAGTGAGAGTGTTACCATCAGATCACAAAATGGAAAGATGGGACTTCAACATTTTTCTATAAGGTGAACCAAGAAGCTGATACTGATTTCAAGGGGAAGAAAAAATTCTTTTGTTCTATGTTTTTTTTTTTCTTTCACCATGGTTTAAATAGTTAAGCATCAGAAATTTAAAAATATTATTCCTGAAATGCTATCTCATTTTTTTTCTACAGTTTTAGAGCAGACAGGAAAGACATGCTCTGATATCACAGAATTGTGTTTTATTCTTCTCTGATTTTATCTGTGTCTGGGAAAATGGGAAAAGAACAGTGTTTATAGCACCACGAGAAATCTTTAATAAGTAGTGAAATTCTGGCATCACCAACAAACAATTGACCAAAGTAGACTAGCAATTCTACTTATTTCTCACCTGAAATTCCACTTATTAATTTAGATAAGGTAAAGATGACAAAGCTTCTCCGGTATAGAAACCATGAAAACCTTTTTTTTCCTCTTGCACTTTCAGTGACATGATATCAGGAAAGCATTTATAAAAAGATGAAAAAATGTTTACAAAGAGATTAAGTTTTAGCTGTAAAAAATAAACAAAAACTTCTTTTAATCATTTAGTTATAACTAAAGGGGCGATGTCAAAGAAAGAGCAACTTGGATCAACTGCATGCATCCCACTATTTCTGCAGCACTGAGGTGGCAATAGACTGGCTAGCTAAAGACATAAATTAGACCTGCCTTCACAACTACAGAGGTTATAACAGAGGTTGTCAATGGAAGCTGATGCATCACTGCCTGTCACCTCTGAAATTACAGTGTGCAACTACCCCCCAACACATCAAGATACTCTGGCATTCACACATAGCACAAGAGCTGATAACCATTTGAAAAATTCTCAGTATCTGGTTCTCAGCTAAAAAATACATTAAAAAAAATTATTAAGATCAAAATTTACTAAAGCTTCCTTTATGTAAAAGGAAGTAAAGCTAGTGATATAGAAATCTCAAATTTCATGCTTACTTTTATTCTTAACTGTAGCTGGCTGCAACGAATTTGAGATTGTTAACATGTTAGCATTACTAAAATAATTAAGCTTGGGAGCAATAGAGTTTTTAAGATCAGCTCTCTCAAAGAAAATACCATTATAATCACCTAATTACCCTTTGATGTAGCTTTATTCATAAATGCTTTAAACATTCATTGCCTTACTACTGGGGGCTATGCCTCAGTTTATATACTCTGCGAGAAAATAAAGTTACTATTATGCACTGAAAAACATGTGTGAATAGAAAATGTCAGAAAGCTGAATGTTGCAATTTTAAGTCTATGTTTTTCTTTCAAGACTTTCTAAGGCTTAAAGAAATAAACCAACTTGTCCATTTAAGTTAAATATTTTTAAAATAGTTTTATTTTCTGGTTCAAACTAAGAACACAAACTAATAAATTCAAATAAGTAGTTTAGTTCTTAGCCTCTCTTTTTAAAGGGTACATCAAATAATATCTTTATAATCCTATAATTTTACAAAGCANNNTAGTGGGGAGAGGAGGGGTTCATAAATTTTAAATACTGCTGGAACCAAGATAACAATAGAGGCTAGAATCATTTGAATACTATGATTTAAGTTTAATAATTAGATTCACTTCACCATTTTTTATTAAAATGTCATCCAAATGAGAATTTGCTTTGGTTTAAAAAGTACTTTCCCCCTAACAGGCAGATAAAACTAGACAAATGCTCCTAAATAACAGATATTTTAGGACAGATTTTTTTATTCTCAGATCACCCTCATTATGTCAGACTTGAACTTTGCTCACAAAATATTTGTCATTTTTTTCTTATTTCTTTAGTTTTCACCAAAATCCTACTAATGACCATTACCTCCTCATGCCTGAAATTCTGACAGAATTCATTCTCACTTCTGAAATCCACATTATTTTGCAATAAAACTACCTCATCCACATTTTATATTTTATATCTGCACCACTCTTAAGTCTTGATGCTAACAGCATATTTTAAGAACAATAGAGGCTATCAGATAAACCTCTCAACTCCAATATGCTGGTAATCAAAACTAGGTAAGTACTTTTTCTTACTGGCTGTTCTGTTAGATTGCCCTCCCCAGGAAACATCTGTTCCTAAAGACACATCTTGAAAATCTCAGTACTATCAGGTTTGGAAGACCATAAGCAAAAATTAATGCCTAATAATGTCTTATCTGCTATACTTCTGAAATTTAACTCTGAGGACAGAAGAATATTCCAAGTTTTATTAACTGATGTATAACAGCACTAGAAGTAAGGGACAGAATTGTGACTTGTGAACAGACAGCTTATAATGTAACTGATTTTAAAATTCCATTAAAATACATTTTTACTATAACTGCCTTTTCTACCTAATCCAACTTTACTCATTACATGTATTCTACATAAAGGAAGGCAAACATTTCACTGTAATCAAATAACATCTCAAATTTTAAAAAGGCCTATCAGAAAAAAAGTTACTCAGATGATAACTCAATTTCTAAATGCCTAATTTAATAATCCAGTACCCAAATACTTAAAAAGGAAATATGAAAATATGTATGGAGTCCATGAAGCAATAAAATTTTCTGGTTTGTTATTTTAATAGAAAATATATATTTTTACCTTAATAGGGACCAATTTTCTCTCATTGTTATTTATATCAAGCTTTTGTAATATTAGTGAATTGCAATTGGGTGGCAAGTAAAGCAAGTCAAAATGACAAAAGATACTTATGAAATACGATTCTTGTCTGGTAATTATGCAATTTTTACATTAAGTTCAAGCAATAAAATGGACAAACATGCAGAGCATTTCAAAGTATTAGATCAATAAAAGCATTTCCTCACTCATTTTCCATAACACCTGAAAAACTAATCTGGACCTATTCCATGAACATACATGTCTTTTCTTGATTTGACAATATCTTCAAAAAGAGATTGTTGGGATGAAGCAGGAACAAGTTGTTGACACATTCTGTCTTTGGATTTTCAAACAGAATAACAAAATAAAATCAATAATAAACTACATTTTATAAAGAACCCTGGTTGTAGGCAATATCGCTAGCAAAAAAACCCAATATATATATTTAGTGATATTTACTCCAGATATGGAAGCAAACCAAGTATTCTGTAGGTTTTGGCTTCCACAGTTTCATCTCTTAATGAAATCAAAAGCAATCAAAAGGAAAGATTTGTCAATGTTCTGTCACTTCTCTATTTTAATAAAGAACTTTAAAAAATCCAATATTCTGTCTTATGTTTTAATTATCCAGCCGAGAGAGAAAAGCTTATATGCATATCCATTTACATTCAATCCATCTACCTGTCAAACTACTTCATGAAAATAAATGTATTCCCCATCAGAGAGAAATGCAGATCTGCTGAGGCTGTGTCTGTAAGGCTTATTTGCTCTACTGTATTTCCTAAATTCTGAGAAACAAGGAGAGGTGATTCTTCCAACTAACACATGCAGAGTTATCAGAACTTGAAAACTAACTCCTTTTTGAAAACAAAATAGAAAGGTTTTTATTCAGGGTCTTGTAACAATTTACAAAACACTGCATCTCTATTCAGCTACACTTCCGATTCTAATCCAGGAATGAGGACAAAAACCTATAATGAACAACTTCATTTGGAGTTAAAATCTGCAGCACACAAATGCCTGAAAACTGTCAAATTTCATTGGCCAAGGTGCATGGAACAGAAAATAAAAGCCCTTTCTTAGCTGTATGAGATGGGAATGCAAGATTAAATGTGTTTATTTTCATTTAATTTTCTACATTGCCTTCATATGTAGAGAGATGGGAGATTTAAGATGAAGAAATATCTTTTTTAATTCATAATTTTAAATAAGTATTCAAAAAACATATGAATACAGAAAGATACTTTCCTGGATTATGTTTCTAAAACTCATTGTACAATGTCTATGCAATGCATACTTAAGAGATGATTTTTCTTCTAAAGTCAAAATACTGGTAACTAAAACATCTGGAGAGTACTCAAATGCCACAGCAAACCATGCGTTTGCCTGGACTGAAGAGAATCTTTTTACTGAAAGTTGGCTCTTTTTACAGCTGTGTGTGGTTTTGTTCTTGATTAATTGAACTGGGAAAGGCAGTACATTGCAGGGGGTTTAAAACCACCTACATTAACTATCTATTCCAGGATAAGATAAAATGACCTTTGAGTGAGTCCTTCCTCTTTATAAAGCAAACCTGGATGATTTTCCTAGACTACTTTGGTCACTAAATGTATTCAACTGGAAAAGGAATAGAGATGACAGAATTATTTGGCTACTAATAAAAACACACTATTTATGTTAAAATGCAAAAACAAGCAACAAGAAGCTCCCCCACTTCAACAAGCAGACTCACAAGTTCTGCTACCCCTGTATCCTACTTATGGGTTTGACTGTCCAGAAGCACATCCATGGACATAGCCAGCCCAGATGGGCTCTGTGTCACCATGGGTCCTGCAGCACTGGGGGGTCTGCCCCTTGCCTGGCCCTGTGCTGGCTGCAGCTCGTTCATGGCTACCAACTTGCCCCATGGGGCTCTTTTTAGACAACTAAGGTAGCCTACTTTGACCATTAACCAAAAGAATATATTTGCTTTCAATGGGATGCATCACATGTTTACATTTATGCATCAGTTTAGAGTTATACTGGATATGCACCCCCTGACCAAGTTCAAGCAATGTTTGAGTTTGCAGTATAACCTACAACTCATTAAACCACAAAACAAATGGCTGCAGTTGTTTAATATTTTTATCAATTTAGCTCCCCTTATCACTTTCAGTATTAAAACTTTCATAAAAACTTGCTGTTGTAATTCAGTGACTTGTTCTATTTTCATAAACCGACGTGAAACAGCAAATTATCTCACTCCCTACTATTAGTCAAAGTAGTCACCACTAACTAGCAGCTTTTTCCCGTGCTATTTATGCTTCTGTAAATATATCTCATGAAGTGGAGATTGTCCTTATCTCCCTCGCTGAGGTTATGTATAAGCTGTGGGCTATTTGTGTCACCAGTGCAAACAGACAACCACCACAAACCCTCTCCTGATGGATTGTCCTGATGGATCACTTGGGATTGTCCTGATAGATCATTTGGGATTGTCCTGATGGATCATTTGGGACCTCCTTGAGAGAGCCAAGGGCAAGCTGCCAGATAAAAATCAGCAGCAATTGATTTCCAGCAGAATCTTGAAAATCAGAGACATACATCTCACTTGTCTCTTCAGATTGCACAACTACAGCTTCTCCTACTGTGCACTGCAAAAGAAAATACCCATGAAGGACTGGTGGTTTCACTCAAAACTTAAAAAAGAACCATGAACTGCTATATTTTACCTTTAAAAACAATAGCATGCTGTGTTATCAGTTGTTTCAACACACCAGTATGTACTTTAATTGAAGGCAACAACATATTAAGTGTTTGACCTTTGGAAACTGAATATTTCAAGTTGGGGATCATTCACACCACCTACTTTTTATGTTTCATTTGCATATGTACCATATAGGCTTCCTATATAGCCACTAAAGCACAGTTCCTTCTGTTTTAAGCAATATAGCCACATTTATTATCAAGCCAAATGCATTTGGCCTTTACATGGGTGTTGTGGGAGAACAGGAAGAACCCTGAAAGTGAACACAATGGCCAAATAGTACTGCCTTGGAGACACTAAAGCTACAGCAAAAGGTGGGAAACCTTCTCTGTTTTTCACACAGTGACAAGTAGCATGGCAAGATAATGAAGTAGTCAGCAAAAATTAATTTTTAGAAACTGAAATGCTGGAGAATGTTCCCAAGTAAGATTTTGCCTGGTACTACAGTTCTATCAGAGTCTGAATCTGCATAATTTAGACATTAAAAAACATACTGTTAATTCTATCAAAACCAGAAAGACTGCAGGCAAATAAATGTTAAGCTCTGCCTATGCACTTGTAATTTTTCTAAGTAATCCAGACATTTTTACAGCTTATTTCATAGTACTGTAGGAGTCTAACAAACCACCCCTGTTCTGTGGCATTAAAACAACTCTAGTAACTGTTGAGACTGTTAAAAATACTAATAACACCCACACACCAGAGAAGATTCAACCTTCTTGTAAAGCCTAGAAAGTAGTTCACTCTTGTTCTTAAAAACTAAAAGTGATGATAGCACAGACAAGAAAGAAGTTTCTAGCATATTTTCTACCTTGAAATATATTCGTTATGTTTCCTAATATGCAAAAAAGAAAACTAAATTATTAAAATGGAAAAAGGTGCACGAAAAGTTGAGATAAAAATCTGAAATTGAAACTTTTAAAGGGATTTCTATATAAAAGTTCTATTCTTCCAAAATAATATAATATAGATAGAAAATGCTTCAAGATGTAGACATTTCATTATCCCTGTATCTGAGAATGTACTTTTTCTGCAGTGGCTGTTCCAGCATATGACATTGTTCTTTTATTTTAATTTAAGTGCTAAAGTTTACAAAAATAAAATCATAAAAATAAATTCAGAAATCTATGCAACTACAGGCACAAGCAAAATATATTATCATCTGTTAAGTTGTTTTCTGTTTAACAATGGCTTTAATAATATCATCAAAAGAGATGAATTCAACTAATTGTGCGTGTCTGACATTGACATGATACAATACTTTCTATTATAAACAGAAACCACATGTGGTCAACTGTAAGAGTTCTAGATGAAAAAAACAAAAAGAAGAAAGCCAAACTGGTCCCCCATGGAGGAAGGAAATCAGCACTAATTGAAGTTAGACACAAGGAGGAACCATATATGGAAGCTCAGACAGAAATCCGCATAGAGAGGTTCCTAATCTACATCATTGTATTATTGGTGCAATATTTAAATATTATAAATATAGGATCCAGGAGATTACTCATATTATCCAGCAAATATAAGGTATCATGAGAATCCACTGAAATAAGAAAGAATCAACAAACAAGCTATTAAGATGTCTCATAGATCAATTTCTACCAATTTTCATCAATTATAGATGTCTAATAATTATGACCCTGAACAAATTTTCACAATAACTAAGGGAATTAAGGAAAAGGCTCTTTAAAACATTCAGCACATTTGCATAATGTAACCATGTAGGCACCTAATTCAGATATAGGCACAAAAAGCTTTAAACGGCCAAGTGAGACCTTAAGAGATAGCCAAAGTTCAATATGCCACTGTGACAGGTCTGTGTTATACACTTTGGAAGCCTGCAAAAGGCTAAAAAGCTGAAACACTTTGAGCATGGATATTGAGTTTAGCTGATGGGCACCAGTCACTGTACTGAGAGGTTACTAGGGCAGTGAGAAGCATTAAAATGGTGATTTCTCAGTAGAAACTGCCCAGGACTGACTGGTTTTGTAGATGAGCTTAGGAAATTAGATGGATGATGTAGTTCCCATAATTGTGGCCCCACTGTGGTTACCAAACAATTGCAAAAGTCTGACTATAAATTTGTACTAAAGCAAAGAATACAGATCCCTGTGTAAAGAACATAAACATGCCTAAAATATAATGGAATTATATGTAGCATTACATTACAGTTCAAGAAGGTATTTACAACAATAAATAAATATGAGAATGCTGTTAGTGTCACCATAAGCCTATGCACTAACACAAGTTCTGTGTGAGATATTCAATGAATAATTGCTACTATTTCCATATTTCTTAACTTAGCTGCACTGAGAAGCAAAATCCTACCATTAAATAATATTATTGCTTAAATAATCATGGGACTCTACTGTTCATATTCTTACAAAATTAGTAGAAGACTGAATGTGTATTAAAAAAACTGTACACAGTGTGAAGTTTTCATCTATCAAGTTTATGTTAACACCCTTTAGGAGCCTAGGGAAAAAGCTAAAAAAATTAAAATGATGGAAAAACAACTGAGAATTTTGAGAATATGTTTAAACTTGTTTTTTATATATAATTGCTAGAGAACTGTAGAGCAGAAAGTTAAGGTGGCCAGACAGCCTGTAAATTATATTCCATAGCACTAGGAAAATACAATTCTAGAGAATTCCCTGCCAAAAACTTTGTAACTAAATTTTGAGATCTTCTCACTCATTAAATAGGAGAAATTGACAGAAGTGATCCCAGGTAATTTTTTTTTCCCCTGTTTCCAGGTACTTTCTGAAAGAGATATGTATGGTAAAGAGAGCAATAATCAAACCAAAGTCCCATATAACAGTAAGAGAAATGAGTATGACCCTGTACTTTTTTTAACATCAGGAAATTTGAAAAAAATATAATATAAACCTGTCTGAGAAAAGATAGTGAACTGTTCACATCAATAGATTCAAAAGCCTATTAAAATTAAGTTGCTCTTACTCAGCTGTCACTATCCACATTGCATCTTTGAGGAAACTGCAGTGAAATATGAGTTGTCTAAGGAGTTTCATAATGACATTAAGGAAGAAAGGAAAACCAACATTCAGAACTTGCCCATCTCATGCCCTACTCAGCATTCTGCCCATCTCATCTTACCAGAGAAGAAACAAAGACCTTTACTATATATTAAAACACATATTAAAATTATGCACAAAAGAAGTCTGATAACTAAATGTCACAGATATTTAGTATCTATAATATTCAGTGGAAATTAAATAATTGTTGTTAGCTTCAATAATCACCATGCAAATCACAGGCTGTGTGAATAAAATAGAAGTACATAACATTCAGAACAAATTCCTGGTTTGTTGATATACATAATGATTAGTCATAACCACATATGTGGTTATGCAAGCTAGTTTTGCAAGCTAGTAACACTAACAAAATTAAAATAATGGTTGCAATGTGCAAATTAAATAAGAAAAATCCCTTTTTGTACCACATGAATAACAGAGCAATTTCTTTTAAAAAGTTCACAGTAGGTTTTTTTTTAAAACCATCCTGCTTCTTTTTTCACAATAATAGATTTTTCTCTATGTGATATATTTGCCTAATTAATAACAAGGACCATTCTGTGAGTCTATGGAAAATCCATGACACAATTCCTCTGAAATCCTCTACACTGGATTTTATATTTTCTTTTAAATTTTGCATCCCACTGTTAGCCAAGCTATGGTTGCTTGCTAATTTCTCTAAAGCACCCTGACTGGAACTCATCATTACGCTAAGTTCACTTCTCAGGGAGGAATAATTCAATCATATTACATTTTGTAGAGCTCTGTATCAATTCAAACACATAATAAGAACAAATTTAAAAGGTATTCTTCCTTCAATTAGGAAGAAAGAAACTTAATTTACAACATTTCTTATACTACCACTGAAGAAATAGAAGTGTATTTGGGCTTAGATAAACGAAATCCCCATCTGTTTCCTCTCATGCTTCAAACCAGAAGACATAAGCTTTAGTAAGGGAGCCATAAATACAGAAAAGTTATTAGTGCTCTCTTGCAAAAAGTATTTTTTCTTCTGATAGGATGATGATAAATTAGAGCCTGGTCCCTAAACCTTTTTCTCTCACTTTGCAGTGACTGTGAACACTTTCCTCCACACATAGCTTATAAAGTCATCTCCTGATGACTCAAAAACCTAGCTGTTGTACCAGCTTATCTCCTATACCTGGCTAACATTTCTCCTTAGGTGTGCCATGTCACTTTAAACCCGAGTCTCCCATCTTCACTTTCAAATTTTCTGGCCTTTTTCACATCACTATTGCAACTATTATTATCTTAATCTTTCAAGACTACATAGACTAGATTTTTTTCTTCTCTCTCCCCTCATTAGTTATCCAAAAATATCTCTCTAGTACCTATCATTTTATTTCCATACACATTTCAGCTAGCACTGACATTCACCAACTCATCACTTCTATTAATAGGGCCTTGTTCTGGCCCCTGAGCTATTCTCTCACCAATCCTTTCTGTCTCAGTGACAATTTTTGTGCAATGATATTGTTGTCAAACCACGTGGTTTTGACTCTGGTGAGGCTTTCTCTGCTGCCATTTCAAAATTTAAATTAAGAACACTGACATAAAATTTTTGAAAACACTCTGTTTAGTCTGCTTTCCTGAGCCCAATTCCTCACCATCCATTCCACTATAGGTTGTCCACATATTCTTCAAATCCCTTTTGTTAAGCTCCTCCATCAGAGGCCCCTTTTGTTAACACCTACCCTCAGCCTACATAAAACCAGCCAGGTGATTCCTTCTGCCAAGTATATGCACTTATATCCAGCTCTACTTACTCACACCCATGTGCAGTCTGACATGGCCGATGAGATGGTTTATTATCAGGAATGCAACCTGACCTATATGAAGTACAATATGGAGAAGAAAGAAAAAGAAAATATTACAGATACTTCTCTTTTTAGCTCATTTACAGTACATTCATACTGTTTGTAGTGATTATAGTATTTCCTCACTCTTGTACCCATGTTCTACATGTTCATGTATGATGCATGACAGAATTTCATTGCTTCTGAACTACAGAAATGCTGTATTATAAACTAGGTACTGATAAGTAATGCCTATGATCACTGGGTAATGTGGTTAAAGGATTATTTCATCTGACTAGCTACTAGTCTGCCTGCTACATCTGATACTCATCCTCATCTTAACAAATACATTTATATAAATGGCTTTCTCAATTATTTTTTTCCTAAATGCTGTTCTGCAGTGGAGATTCTGTACACTGTCAATAAAATCCCACACTTACATCTGTTCACCTGATCAGATTTGAGACAAGAACTGCGTCTCCTTTGTTTTCTAAATGAACCCCATACACATTATATGCATCAACTCATTCAGCAACAAAGGGTTCTGCTATTCCCTTAATCTAGGATTTTATAGAAGACTTAGGCTGTATACTATTGTTTGTTATCCTTCTATATATTGTTTGGAGTTTTTTCCAGATTAAAAAAAAATCAAATACAAAGAAACTCAAAATACCAACATGCTATTTATCAAACATGCACAATTCCCTGCTTACATGAAAAGATTTAGAGTTTGCTACACAGTGGGAATATTCGAGTTCAATTTTTACCACTGGGATAGTTACATAATCCCACCTAAACAAAGTCTTGTTAGACAGCTTAGTGTGACTGGCTGTGTGCAGAAATGACACAGATCAGAACTAGATAGTTCTAGAGCAGAACTAGCATACTTTTGCAGATGTTGCTCAGCCCATTACACAACGTGCAGAAGGTAGCTTGGGAAGAGGCAGAAATTGCATTATCACGCTGTCAGCACCTCAGCAATCTCCACCACAGAACTATGGAGTTTCAGTTTGTTTTTAAAAGACACGGTAAAAACCCTACACTGAAATGTAGAGCAAATTTCTATAACAAAGCAAAATCAATAACTCTAAAATTTATAAGTGAAAATGTAAAGGACATTTCCTGCAGCTGGTACAGATGTCCCATTAAATTTTAAAGGGCCTACTGCTGAATGTGAAATATGAGTATTAGGTGACCGGAGCATGGAAAATGCCCTTAACCAATCTGTGAAATGGCTTTTCTCTCCAGATCACGAAGAAATATACACTGAAAGAGCTGTGTATCATGGAGTTGGATAAGAAAAACATGGGACAAAGAACAAAAAAAAATGGACTCGTTTCTTTTACCATAAACTTTCCTGAATATGCTTTAGGGAAATAGAGACAGCTACAACACAGGAGAACAAGGACAAGCATGGGCTCCTCAGTGAGTGTTCAACTGAGCAATAACTCAGTCCCTTTAAGAAGCTATGAGCTTAACGTACAGCTGAAGTACATCAGCAAGGAGAGAAATCCAATCTCCTTGGATATTATTTATGATAAAGTGCACCTAAGTGAGGCCAAATTTGTTTGTGGAATTGTAGTCATTCCATTACAACTAAACAACAAATGAATCTGCCTTGTAGAGGATTCGTTCAGGGTATAAAAGAAAACAAAAGAGAGAAACAGATACAGCACTTCATTTACACACCGACTTACAGGCTAACTCAGAAATGATTGATAAAGCAATTTTTGAGAGCAGAGAACTCTCTGAAAGAGAATTTCTTCCTCTGCTAAGTGAGCACTTTTTATTTCAGATTTATTAATGTATACTCGTTGGCTTAAAATCCATACTTTGTCTCATTATATTACTGTTTCCCCATTAACTTTACGTAGATTAATTGCAAATTTTGTTGAACTCAAAGAACTAGCATGATTCTTATTTTATATGGAAGTAAAACACACTCTAAGATTGAATTTTTTAAGTACCAGAGCACAGTGTGTGCTAGCAGATTCCTGTGGGCAAGGACAGCAGAAGTAGTGGGGGCTTCCACAGGGCACAGCCTGGTAGCCAGGGCTTTTCCCACTATGTCTAGCCAAGGAGCAGGGCATCCAGGGGGCAGCTGGGGCAGCCCTGTGCATCAAGGCATCTCCCTGGGAATGTGCTTTTCTAGTTATTAATATTTAAATTTTTTATATATATTATTTTAAAGCAGTCTATTTGAAAGTGTTCACATTTTAAATTGGATTTACTGTGAAAACATTAAAGTCATGCAATACTGGCTGACATATCAACCAATATTTTATCACTTGGCTTGATTTTATTCAAAATTAACTTCAAGTACATTTACTGAAAATTAAAAACTGGAAAGGAATTTTGGTCACTAATTATAATTTTAGGTCATTTTCTGCTCCTTGTCTTGACCATATCTACAGCAACACTTTTCATTTCTCCATGCAAAACTCATATGAGCATGAAACCAATAAACAAAAATAAGCACACATCAAATAGTAAACAAAAGTATTCAGGGACAGACTAGACAAGATTACAAGAGAGGCACTGCTTCAGACTTGAAATTAGAGAAGGAAAAACCTGAAGTTGTTCAGACACAGTAACCAGTGGTTCCAGAAAAACCCCACAGGTCTACAGAAAATGTGTAGAGAAAATAGCCATTGTTCAACAATTAAAAGCAAAGGTGTGAATTCCAGTTCTGAAAGACTACCAAAAATGGCAAAGCAACAGTGCTCTTGAAAAGTGGCATTTGCTTTTCAGGTACTGAAAAAATACCTATTAATTAAAAAAGAAACTACTGAGAATACAATTCAATAGATATTTCCAAGCAGAAGAGACAACAGCTATTGCAAACATTCAAATAGAAGAAAGGCAAGAGGCCAAAACTAGAGAACTAAACAATTTAGAGTATCTGTATTTGAAATAGGATACATTAGCACCTACTGGAGGATAGTGCAGAATTATTTACAAAACAAGCCCACCATAAGCAAAACATATAAAGGGAGTAACCAGACTGCTTGTCCAAAAGCTGAAGATAAAAAGAGTCTCTATCAAGCACAAAAAAAAATTATTACAGAATTAGAAGAGATGCATTGTATTTCTAATTGAGAACTTCAAAACTTTAAGACACAGAAAGATAACTGAACTTTGCAAAAGGGAGGGAATTTTTTGTGCTAATGAAACAACAATAAAAGTGGAAAATTGTATGGAAAGAATGCAGTCAAGTGAAGCCAAAGTAAAGAGATGGGACTCCTAGAACTGACATAAGTTTGCATATGAGAAACATATATCTATGTTTGCAAGTACCTACCTAGTATCTTATTTTGATGCTTTGAAAAATATCTGCTTTATATACTATGCAAATAAAATAAGTATTACTAACACCACTAAATTTAATACAGTGCAAAAGTATGTAGAATGAAGCAGCTAATCTCAAAAAAAGTAAAGGAGCAAAGAACCTGACCACCAATTTTAGTAACACTACAAAAGATGGTTTAACTTAATAGTTTCTTGTTTCACCAATTATGCAAAATCTTTTGACTCTATGATTATTGTAAGAAGTGATGTGCGAAATCGGATTTCCTAGACACACCATAGACTGATAAGCAATATATATTAGCTGTATTGAAAATGTCAATAGATGTGTCAGGACAGTTTAAATTGAATATATTTGCCAAAAATATGTACAATTGCCTTTGGTTTAAATACATATGTCTAATTGATAATGTGAGACTGATGGGAGGATTTCAGTCAAAGCATTAAAGTTGTCAAACACTACACTACAGCATATAATTTACAAGTATACTGAAGAAATTAAACCCTGTTTAGGGTTTAGATTTAGCTGTTATCAGGATACCTTTTCAAAAAAGTTCTGCTTTAAAATATGTAGAAAATTAGTATATATTGTTTCAAAACTTCCTAACTGCCCATATTGATTTTTATATTTGGAAGAACTTGCATTCTTCTGGAGAAAATGTCCAGCACTCAGCTGAATAACAGTGCTGCTACATGATGGGTGAGCAACTGGCTCATGGGTCAGGCACAAGAGAATGGGGTGACATAAGGCTCATGACCTCTCACTTGGGGGGTTCCACAGGGTTCCATCCTTGGCCCTGTGCTCTTCAACACCTTCATAAATGACTGATGCAGAACTGGAAGGGATACAGGGCTAGTTTGCAGATGATACAAAACTAGGAGGAGCTGTTGTCCCCGTCAAAGGCAGGGAGACCCTGCAGAGACCTCAACAAATTAAAGAACAGGGCAATCACCAACCATTTGAAGTTCAGCAAGGGAAAGTGCCAGATTCTGCACCTGGGATGGAGCAACCCTGGATGCACAGACAGACTGGGAAATGAGATACTGGAAAGCAGCACCATGGAAAGGGACCTGGGGGTCCTGCTGGATGGCAAGTTGAAGCTGAGTCAGCAGTGCCCTGGCAGCCAGGAGGGCCAAGCTTGGCCTGGGGGGCATCAGGCACAGCGTCACCAGCCAGGCAAGGGAGGGGATTGTCCTGCTGTGCTCTGCACTGGAGCAGCCTCGCCTCGAGTGCTGGGGGCAGTTTGTGGCTGGTGCCACAAAATAAGAAAGATACAAAGCTATTAGAGAGTGTCCAAAGGAGGGCCACAAGGAAGGTGAAGGGCCTTGAAGGGGAGATGTATGAGGAGCAGCTGAGGGCACTTGTTCTGTTCAGTCTGGAGGAGACTGAGGGGAGACCTCACTGCAGTCACAACTGCCTTGAAGGTAAGCCAGTGGGGGACAGGCACCAATCTTTTCACTCTTTCACTGTCACTGGTCACTTACCCTGACCACTGAAAGGACTCAAGGAAATAGCATGAAGCTACAGCCATACTATTCCATTTCTGATTCATGTTTATCTCACCCAAAAAAGCCTTCTACTCCACGTGTCACTTATTTTTCATCGGGATTCTTTGCTCTTACGCCCCATTTATGACACACCTAATTCATTGTCCTTAGCACTTATTTTTGTCTTGATACCTCAAATGTCAGTTCTGAGCTATTTCCTAAGAAAGTTCATTACTAGTCATAATCTGTGCAGATTTGTGTCAGTCTCTGGACTGCTAATCTCAGGATTTATTTTAGCTTTCATAGCACTCATACAGCTGACATAATACAACAGAAGAATATGAATGACATCACAAATAAAAATTTGCAGTATGTAACATCTATCAGTAACCCTAACTTAAAAAAAACCCATGAACATAAAAAAACATATCACTAACAAAAATCCCAAAATTAGCAGTAATTAACAGATCTGAAATAATTTGCACAGGTATGACTAAATACAGTTGCTTCCCAGGTTTTTATCTCCTGCTTCTCTCTAACTACCTTTAAGCATAAAGTTACCCTTTCTTGTAGGACTGCTATTTCAGATCAACAACAAATATTTTAACCTGACATAATCTCTAACAAAGCAGGGAGAAGGGGGGATTTAAAGGTTAGTCTAAATATTTTCTCTTTAGCTCATATATGCATTTATTACTGCAGACCAAATGCACATACAGATGAAATGTACTGCAGGACAGCATTGAACAGGGTATTGTCAAATCAGTGTTTCACTGAACTTTCTGACAGGTTAGTGTCTTTTTGGGTTAAAGCATTTAAACTACAACATATAACTACAGGATAGAAAATATGATTTCTGGAAACCACAGTTTGAAAGATTTTCTTTTTTTTTTTCTTCATATATATATATTCAGTTTTAAATAGTCTTATAAATATCTCTTCTATGCAGTTTTAAACAGGAAATATGCAGCAAAAACTAAATGAGAAAGCTATTTCACAGATGACAAAATTCTCTGAAGTAACAGTTATGGAAACAAATTTATTGTATGCAAAGTAAAACAAATCTGTCTTCAAGGAGGACTGTCAGAATACACAGTAACACTGACTAGATAAGGGATGAGTCTCACATATTGACATTTTGTTGCAACCACGCAAATCACTCACTATGCTTATCTGGAAATTGGCTAATTCTGTATCAATGAGGACTTCTCATCTCATCTGGTGTTTTCTAAATTTGCTGTGGATTCTTCAAATAAGAAGATACATCTTCCATTCAATGAAAAGCAAAAATAATCTAAGTGGCATTTTTTTCAACAGTTTTGTAAAAGAAATATGCTTCAATTTTATATGCAAGTTCAAAATTAGTCAATACGTCTGTCTTTCCTACCCCCACTTACCATAAGAGTTCTTCTCTAGACCACTCACTGTATGTACAAGAACTGACAAAAGCAGTTGTAGTGTAAGAAAATGGCTGCATTATGGCCAAAACTGTAGCCCCAAACAGAAAGAAGACATCAATGAATGAGGAGAACTCAGGCTGATCACAGTTCTCTTGCTATGAAGTTATCAGAAAAGTTTCCAGAGACCTTATAAAGGTGTAAAAACTCTTCTTGTGATTACATGAGCATGACCTAACAAATCAAATACCCACTGAGATGTGCAGTTATTTCACTGATTAAAAAAAAAAAAAAGTGAAAGGAATTTGCTCACTACAATACCCAGTAAATTCTTACTATGTAAAAAAATAAATAATAAAAAGGCTTGACATTTGCATAATAGACTGATTTAAGTTATGTGTAAATTACACATTCCTCTTTCAGTGTCTCACTGCATGTAATGATACCAATTTTAAAGAGCCAGTGCTAGGGTTAGGGTTCAGAAAACCACAAAGCCCAGTGCTCTAGGGACAATGACAATGCAAAAGGTGTGCCAAGGGGAACACAACACTGCACAAACCTTGCTTCCTCCACTTCTTTCTGCTTGGCACTCGACTTGGCCCAATGCTGTTCCTGTGGCTCTACCTCGGACTAGGGCAAGGGTCAGGGTTATGCCTAAGGTTAGGGTTCAGAAAACCACAAAGCCCAGAGCCCCAGGGACTCTGACAGGGCGAAAGACATGCCAAGGAGAGCATGACATTGCCCCAAACACAGTCACAATCTTTTGTCCAACAAAGGCTTTTTCTTTCAGGGATTTTACTGAAGGAATTCTCTAGTCATTCTATGAGGAAAATTCTTTCAAGTTTTGTATCTCTTTTTCAGCCCAGTGATTAAATTCATTCTAAACTACAACCTCTTTATGTCTTTTTATGCCAGTGTGCATTATGTATTTCCATTAGTACAGTGGGGACAAAAAATGCATGAAAACTTGTTTTTTAAGATCATCTTTCTGTTATTGAAGCTGCTCTTTCCCTCATTTTTTCTTACATAATAAAAACGTTCAAATTTTTAAAATAATGTGAATAAATTGATTGCTTCAGCTGTAATATGCATCAAATCCAAAAAGACTGAACAGCATAATCTTTTCGAAATCTAGAATAGAATCTACTCCTCTTTAAGGAGAATTTCTTAAAAATTCTTCAGTTGCTCATAGAGATTTTTCTAAACTGAAAAGAAAATGAACAAACAAAATTAAAAAAAAACCCAGACACAACCAACAACACAAAACAAAATAAGACATGAAAAGCAAAAGAAACTCATTTATGTTCCCTGTCAATTTGAATGATTTGTTTTCCTTAGTTTTTCTCCTGGCACTTAAAAAACTCTGAGATCCACATGGCCTACTTTCACTGACATTTCAGGAAGGATTCATATCGTCTGCTTTGGAGTTGGTGTATCTCAGCTAGTTCCCTTATGTTCTGTAGTGAATAGAGAGAAACTGGTCACTTTTAGTACCCAATTTATGTAACTTATTTTAGACATCTGTTTCAAAATGAGATTAAAAACCTCAAAGTGAGGTTTACTCACCTGGGAATGCCCATTTATCTCCACTGACTGCAAGAGAGAGAAGCCTGAAAAATGAACTAAAATTTAGACATCTTCATTTATCCAGATGAAACCCAGGCTTATAGTCCTTCCAGATAAAATCTCTATTTCACATGCCCAATGGGCCTTTTGCTTTTAAAACCTGTATAATAGAACCTTGTTTCCTGACAAAGTTCCACTGTGCTACTCCCTGAGCCAGTCACTAGTAATTTGCTTGTAAACTCTGTAAAAGATAGCATTATTCCAACACTGACATGGTTTGCTTTCTCTTGTCTGTATGTTTTTGATTCTGCTATTACAGCATCATACAGCTGAACTTCCACTAAAATTTGGGCAGATCTAGAGCTAGCCATTTTCTCTCACTTTTTCAGTTTCCTAAATTTGTATGGAAGTTGGTGTACTATTGATTTCATGCCTTGGTTTGGGGGTTTTTTGACACCCTTTTTAAAGGGCAACCCGTTAGGTTTTATTTACTTTTTAATTAATTTCATTCTCTGTGCTGTACTGCACTTAAGATAATTTCAGTATCTTCACCTGTAAGAATGTCAATCTAAACCACATTCTCTTCTATACTTCACAACTTGCTTACACATCTTCAATTTAAACATTTTCTTGCAATCTTCTTGATGTTAAGTGTCAACAGCTTGGTTTTAGATGAGGTCATTTTCTCTTAAGTAGGTGCCATTTATTTGGAAAGTCCTTCACATCATGTTTCTTCCACAAAATGTTAAAAACCTTTATGTATGAGTTTTAAACACTGGGTTGATGAGCAGAGCTAATAGCCAAAAGCAATAGTTTTGGATTTATTTCTGTATTTCTAACCTATTTGGGGTTTTGAACAGGTTTCTTTTGGATCCATTTACACTAAAATTATTTAATTCCCATAGTGGCATTTGCTAATCCCCTTTGGAGGACACAGATTATCTACTATCCCTCAAAGGACTGACAGACTCTCGCTAACAAGCAATTTAAATTAAAATCACTGTTATGTTGCAATTAACAAATAGAAATAAATAACTGATATACCTAAAACTCAGGAACCCAAGATGAGGTTGTTCAAGTACACCACAGCTCTCATTTTCTTAACAACTCTTCAACAACACTGGAGTCAAAAAACAGTTTTAAAACTAACACATAATTAATTCAAGCCCTAGGAACAGAACAGAAAGGTTTTTCTTGCTCGATTCCCAATAGAAACACTACAGCCACTTATTGTTTAAAGTATTAATTCTTCAGAGACACATTAAAGACTCCATCAATATGTAAACCGCTTACACTGTATCATTTGTAGCTTTGCTTGACATTTAGTTTCTTACACAAAAACCAAAGGACAAAATTGTTCTTCATGCGTGTTGATATTCTAAATTTGAGGTACATCAGAAATAAACCTGGCATTCTTCCAGTTTATTTCAATCTGGTCACACTAGGGAAAATAAGCTCAGGTTTTAGCCTCGCAATAATTCTCACAAGAATCCAAGCTATCGCTCCAAATGAATTGTTAGCAACAAAATTCACTACCCAAGGTCAAAAAATATTGCTGACTATATATTAAAACGTTTTAAGGAAGCTCATGGACAAAGATGGTAACCTTGATATTTTTCATTTACATGCTTTGATAAATCCCTTTTGGAACATCAGACACTTAGTATTTATAATTATATTATCTGCACAGATATAATAAGCAAACTGCATTGATTTCAGGCAAGTTATATGGAGCAAATCATCTGATACTTTTTTCCACAGTTATTGCATTGTATTTCAAGCCTAATTTATCTACATTAATTCTGGTGCTACCTTTCTTGACTAAAAAGTGACAACAAGTGGAAGGAAGGGACTATATTATTTTCTTCCTGATTAAGTTCCTTTCATGAAGATTAGTAGAGACAACCCTCAGATTTCCTGGAAAGAAATCTCAGCTTCCCTGTAGAGACACTCCACAGTACAGATCCAGAAGGTACATAATCCTTGTATGCAGAAGTAAGCCTGACAGAATGATTGTGATAACCTATTCACACCACTATAGTTTCAGGAGCTTTAACTACCATCATTACCAATCTTAAATGCTTTGATTTATATCTATAACTTTTCAGGCTTATTCCAACCTGAGGTTAGATAGAACTTGGTTATTTATACAGTGATAGTTCATCTGTCATGCACAATTTTGAAACAAGATAATTAAAGCCCCTAAGCAAGGGTGCTCGGTATGCTGGAATTCTAGGTTCTCAAAATTCTCAATTTTGAGAGCTGTCTCAAAACTGTCTCTTCTGTAACCTAGGATTCCCCCCCCCACACACACCCCCCCCCCATATCTCAGTACCACTTGTACAAGATCAGAGTGCTTGCCTGCCTGAAAAAATTGGTTGGAAAGCAGTCACTAATTTTAGCAAACTTACAACACATTTTACCTTAATGACGTTGGCTATATATGCATTTAGATGGAAAGCAAGGTGAAAGAGGCACATCCAAAATCAACCATGTTTGCAGACAGATAACTATGGAAATAATGAGACAGAAAAAGAGGATGTGAGCCCTACTGCATCCATTAGCCAAACCCTTGGTAAATTACAGGCATCAAACTAAAGCTGGCATTGGAAGCTGTAACTGCCCATTTATCCACTGGCAGTCATGAAAAAAGTATATGCAATATTTCCCATTCTGCAATTCCTTCTTGAAAAATTAATGAAGGTGACTTCGCTTCCAAATCCTTCAAAAACCCCAGTATATACAAAAGTATTCAAGGACCATCACACTGTCTCTTTATTTTCCAAGGAACAGACACTTGCATGTGGCTATACAGTCCTGTTAAGTACCTTCTAAAAAGTAAACTTATGGTCCCAGCACTGCTGAGAAGGCAGTACATTCAAAAAGCAGTAAAGTTCACATTTATCTAAGTAATGCAACTGTACAGTGAGCAAAAAATGTAAAATACTTTTGCTGGAGAACAATGTCTCTTCTAATTTAACACTGAAAAACCTGAAGAATCTGAAGACTATGCAGTGTTACGTTAACTGACACCACTAGATCTCAAAAATAGCTCATAACCTGTTATGATGGCTGGTTATGACTTGGTCATGCATTTAATGTTCATCTTCAATACTTAATTTAGACTTTGTGAGTTAATACATGATGTTCTATTCTCTAGTTTTCTAGAGAATTTCTTTACATCTCTTCATAATTCAGTTACTTCATATGCTGTGGAAAATTCAACAGGATGGAAAAACCATTATGAGTATTTCCAGGCTACAGTGCAATGTGCCTAATGAGAAACTTAAATTTCATTTTCTCAAAAACCAACATATGTAGTACTAAAAGTCCTTGTCAGTCTGTAGCTATAATTGTATTCTGCTCACTTCTAAGAGTGTCTAATTAGTCGTTACTCACACTGACAGAACACATACCCTATCCTTCAGAACCAAATATGACACAGCAAAATATTTTTGGCATGTGTTGCTAACTGTGTATTTTTGAATATTCCAGGAACACAGCCATCAGAGACCAAGAGATTCTGGTGTCATTTGAAATTGTCTGGCAAGATGGAAAAGTTTAGAATGAATCTTTGTATAGCCTCACATCAAGATCAACAGATAAAAATCTACAGCAATGTTGAGCTCAGACTATTGACAAGTAGAAATAGGATTTCTACCGATTATTTATTTTCTTTGGATAGCAATAGAGTAATGAAAGAATTAGCATGAATGCTTATGTCTGGCATCTAGCAGAGCTTAGTAATTTGTAGAGTGCAGGAAAGTGAAGATTGGCTGATGGGTTTAATTTGGACTTGTTTTTACACTTAAAGTAAATTTAGCTAAATTGTTTGGATACAAAAATCTAAATGTTTCATTTTCCAAGCATTTAGTTTCTCAGAACCTCTTCCAGAAACATTCACACATAGTATCATTTCCTTAAAAGATGTAATTCTAATGAATAAACTATTCGTCTGTTAGTAAATTTTGTTTTGAAGCAATATGATTTACAGCCCAAGACTGTGAAGTTTGAAAAAACTTTGATATGTGACAGAAACTAAGTTTACAATAAAAGGTGGCCAAGAAATTCTTTGCTAGGATATGTAAATCATAGTACTGCACTTACAGTAGTGCTGCCAGTACTGTCCAGTCTCACAGAATACCAGTGTCATTGTTGGAACAATTCCAGAGAAGGGCTACAAAGATGACCAGAGGGCTGGAGCACCTCTCCCATCAATATAGGCTGAGAGATTGTTCAGCCTGGAGAAGAGAAGACTCTTGGGAGATTTCATGCCTTCCAGTACCCTGGAGGAGACCTACAGAAGAGCTGGAGAGAAACTTTTACAAGGGCATGTAAATTTTTATGAGGACTGGACAAGAGTAAAAGACTTTAAACAGAAAGATCAGAGCAGATATGAGGAAGAAGTCTTTGATGGTGAGGATAGTGAGACACTGGAACAAGTTGTGCAGGGAAGTTGTGAATGCCTAGCAGTTTCAAGGCCAGGCTGGATGGGGCTTTGAGCAGCCTGGTCTAGTGAAAGGTGTCCCTGTCCATTGCAGGGGGCTTAGAACTAGAAGTTCTTTAAGGTCCCTTAAAATCCAAACTATTCCATGATTCTATGTACACTTGGATCTTTCATACAACTGTATTAGGGGCAAGAGAGGAAACAATCTTTGTAAAACACACAGTCCTTGCAGGTTTTGTGGTCAAAAAAGATTGTCTTACTCCCAAAATTTTCCCTTAATTTTCAACAGATTTCTACCAAAATCCTGTGACAGGCATTTACATTAAACTTTCACTTCCTTTAGACTGCCTGATTGGTACAATTTGCTAACAGCCTAAACCCAAAGTATTCCTGGCAGATCTCACTCCCTTCACACTGCTTGACTAGCACAAAAAAGGTATCTGGAGATCCAGTTTCCCTAGATGCTTACATAAAACTGTCAGAAGAAGGGAAACATAATTCATGCTGATATGCTTTTGGCCACTGGTCTAACCCAATGTGAGCATTTTAGATGTTTCACCATATCCTTTTGAATATAGTACCTAAAGCTACAGGCATTCATCAAGGTGTAGTAATATGGATATATACATATATATGGATATAGGCAATCCTGTATCATCTGACTTATACTTTGTTATTTTGTTGTGAATTCATACCACTTGATTTGATTTTTGTCTGCTATTTAACATCTAGTTTTCAGTTATTTGCATGCCATAATCTCATGCTTTCATTACCATGTGGTAACTGTCAACTGAAGCCCATAATTTTAGATACAGAGCCAGGATTCATTTTCTCTGCCATGAACACCATCTTAAATTTAACTACACTGATTTTCATTCTATTTGCCATACACTCAACCCAGTAAAGTCCCCTGGCAAATTTTCATTGTTGGTGCTACCTTACCTACTCTGAGTAAGTCAGTAAGTCAACACCAAATTGGCACATATCAGTGCTTACTGGGTTTTTCTCCATATTACTTATGAATATATTGAAATGCCTATGTTCAATAAAGACATTGCAAACTTCATGGGAAACCATTCTTCATTCATCAAAGGATTATACATTTTAATCAACTATCTATCCTTGCAAACTTAAATACAATAACTATTTTCCTTTAGAACCTCTGGTAAAGTATCAGAGTTCACATCCTTTATAAAGTCTGGCCAAATGTATTTATTAACAGGATTCACATAGCAACCAATTCTCTCAAAGCAGCACCATATATCCAAAATGAAAAATTTCTTTTTATAACAACCATGTTTGGTTGTCCAAAAGCATATGATATTTACCCATTCATTCATTAATTCTATTATCCACTCAATAATCAATAATGAAAAGGAAAAATCATGACTTCAAATGCATTCAGAGGGTAGTAGGAAGAGTTTTTGTTTTGCAGTGATCAGTTACACAAAATAATGGAGACGATTCAATGGTTTCCTTAGAATAAAAGAAACACCACAGTTATATGAAAAAGTGCTTTATTTTCACACACAATTTCTTCAGTTCGTATTTCTGTCTAAAGATTATATTAGACACTTGTAACAACTGCATAAATGGTCTGCATTAATGAACAGGTATTTCAGTCATTTATAGGACTGCTAATATTTTAACCTATGAAATCTCTATGTAAATTAAACTAATTTCCACCACAGCCATTCAACTTCAAACAGCTGCACAAACCAGGATTTTTCCTTTTCTAAAGAAATCTGTGTTTTGTATCACAATTATATAGCACCTGTATTGTCCTTTACTGGAACAAAAGAGACCTTGAAGCCATGGTCCATATTTTAGGTGCTTGCTGTGATGCTCACCTTACCATCTGTTCACATTAATCTCTCGAACAAATCCGCTCAAAAGCATGCCAAACATAATCAGATTTACAGCAAAAATATTTGTAATTAGACACAGAAGGAGCACCTGATCACTAGAAGTAGTGAATTTCCATGTACATTTTTAGTCAGTCACCGTTAAGCTTGCATTACAATAATTGACAATTTTTCTTCTTTTGAAAACACCCACTTGACAAACTGGACAAGATAATCTGGCTACTGTATTAGCTCTGTAGCTTTTATGACCAAGTGACTCTACAGAGAAAGAGCTTGACTTGGCCTCTCCACTTCCTTCTTATTACCCACTACAGCAGAGTAGCAAAACAACCTACACCTTTGGAAAGAATGAATTAAAATGCTATTACTTAATGAATACTGTTGAAAACAACACAGGCTGTGTCACAGATTCTCAATAACAAAAAGATCATATAATCATAGAACAGTTTGAGTTGGAAGGGACTGAAAGGCCTTTTAGTCCAATCCCCCTGCAATGAGTAGGGAAATCTTAAACCAGATCAGGTTGCTCAAAGCCCCACCCAAACTGACCTTGAATGTTTCCAGGGATGAGGTATTTATCACCTCTCTGGGCAACCCGTGCAAGTGTTTCCTCAGACACATTGTAAAAAACTTCCTTCTTACATTTAATCTAAATCAACCCTCTTTGAGTTAAGAAACCATTACACCTTGTGCTATTGTAACACACCCTGCTAAAAAAGTTTGTTCTCATCATTACAGATCCCCTTTAGGGGGATTGAAAGGCTGCAATTAGGTCTCCCTGGAGCCCCCTTCGAGCGGAGAGATCCCAGCTCTTTCAGACTGTCTTCATAGGAGAGGTGCTCCAGTCACCTGATCATCTTCGTGGCTCTTCTCATGACTCACTCCAACAATTACATGTCCATCTTACACTGGGTGCTCCACAGCTGGATGCAGCACTTCCAGCAGTTCAGGTGAGGTCTCACCAGAGGAGAATAGAGGGACAAAATCACCTCCCTCAACCTGCTGCTTCTGATGCAGACCAGGATTGAAGACTGAGCAAGACAAATGAAACTGAGCAGCAGGAAAGAAAGGAAGCCAGAAAAAAAAAAGGCTACTCCCAATCCTTTAGAAGCTCCAGCTTCTCTTGCACCCTGAACCCCCTTAAATTATCCTTCCTAGCGCTCTCTCTCCTTTCCAAAATGCAGTCCATAATGATTACAAAACTGAAATTTCTTTCTCTCAAAAGTCTTGACTCATTTCTAATTATATGAATTCAGAAGTTATAAAAATGGTGGTTATAGATGATAAAATTAGCAGAAATACAAAATTTAATATAGAGAAGCTGGAAGATAAGCAGGAACCAAAAAACTCTTTGAAAGATGGTTCATTCTTCATGTAACAGTCACCAAAGTTTTAGTCTACTCTCTGTTAAAAAAAAACCCCAACAACCTGGCAAATTACTTTTTCATTAAAGACCAAGACTTATGGTAGTTAAATATGACTAAGCAGAGACCGACATAGGGGCACAAGCATGTGTTAAACATCAGCTATATTTGGCACAGCCATACATTTCAGCACCTAGCCAGGTGGGTGAACACAAGCAGGTGCAGATTAGAAAGCAGGACTACATAATACCAAAGTCACATTTAGAGATCATACAAACTTATAGGTATCAGTATCTCTGACTTCAGATGAAAAGATGGGTTTCTCTGTTTACTAATATTTCTGATAGTTGTTATATTTGACTCTGATTAATCCCAAAACTCTGTATCATTTTAATTTTCTAGTTACAAGACAACATGAGTCCCGATAAAAAATTAAGCAATCATTATCATTGCATTTACATTCATCAATTTCTCCTTCTCAATACTAGTTTATACTACAAGCAACAGGTTTTAAAAATTTATTTTTTAAAGAAGACAGTCTTAGATTTCATTGCATAGCCATACAGCCATGTCAAAAATTATGATCTCACTCCCTGACATATTTGCATCAGGTTTTAAAGGCACCATACCGTCCTGAACAAAGTTCCCTGACCAATGCTCCTGAAATGAATGTTGCATAACATATTTCTAAACTGGGCCTATACCTACTTCAGAGTCACCAAATAGGTCAATAAACAAAATATCATCTTCCACATCATCTATCTTTATCCATTGGGCCAGCAAATTCAAACGCGGTTCAGAAGAACGATGACTTAAAATATTTCATTTAGAAATAGTACTCACTCCAAACCATTTTAGAAACTAATCCACTTAACAAATAAAGGTCATGTGCAAATCAGTATTGTATGTGATTTATAGTGTTACATTTTAAGACAAGGGAGTAAAATAGACATGATGTATTTGTGATAGCTTTTCTCAGTGTATCAAATTGCATGAATAGAAGGATAATGTTAATGAGCAGGACCAGGCTCCAGAAGGGCTACTGTGCAAAACTCAACAGCGGCAGATCTGTCTCTGCCCAGAGAGCTTACAATGCAAATAATATTATTCTTTGCAAATGAAATGTAGGAAAGAACAGAAACAAACAAACAAGCAGAAGTATTTAAATTGACAAGAAGCACTCTCAGCTAAATGGGCTTTAAATATCCTGTGCTAGTTTCCTGAAATGCTAAACTCAAATTGATGCAATGTAGCACTTGTCAGTGAAAGTATTTCACCCCTGAATTCATAAAACAGATTACAATGAATCAAATATTTGTTTGAACTGTGTTCCAAACTACATCCAAAAGTATGTGTGGTTGACAGCTGTACTCTTCAATCCCACCAAGCAGCAGACAAGCGATTAACCACAGTTATCAACTCAGAATTCTCACTGTCTCTTTTAAATATTCTGCTTCAAATTGATGAGAGGAGTCGTCTGAAGATCTACCACAGTACCATTTGCTGCTGTGAAGGGACTATAATTAGCTTGTAAATTGTTTTCATTTGCGTGATTAGCTTCTACAGAAAACAGGTCATCTGAAATATTTCTTCCCTGTTTTGATACCTAAATTACTTTTTCCTTAGGATCATCACAGACAGCATGTACAGTGACACCAAGGCATCAGCCTTTACAGTGTCTGCTATTCAGACTAGAATTTTCCCTGCTGAGCATCTGTTAAAGGCTGATTTTTTTGTTTAAGTTTCCAATTAAATTGTTCAACTCTTATTGGAAACCAGGTAGAGGTAGAACGTATTATTCTGCCAATACTATGATGTTCTTACAATGATTTCACTGAGAAATTTAAATGACCCTTCCTTTTGAACCAGACCTTCAAATCTGTCCAGAATTACTATAAATTTATAATGCCTTCTGAGCTCACAAAACCCTATTTAAATCCCGCAAAGTAACAAACCTTAGCAGACTGCTTTTTGCTTGTTCTCCGTTGAGGTCACCTGCTTTACCCTATGACAACCTTGTTTATACTGAGCACATTCAATCCCCACATGGAGCCAGCATGGTTCATCTACTCCCAAAGGAAAACTGGGCATGTTTATTAGCTTTATTGCCTCTCCGAGTTAAAGTAATCATGCCAAAAACCAGTCCTTGATTCAATATTTTCTGTAAATAATACACTGAAGACTATGTGTATCATGCTTGGTACCATGATCCACTTCAGGGCTATCAAGCATTCAATCTTCTTCGTGCAATTGCTCCCCATGCCTGGTATTTGATGATGCAGAGGTTCACCATGAGAACCAAAATCAAGCAGAATACCTCTCCTGTACTTTCAATAGCTCTACCAAAGGCACCCAGGAAAGTCAAAGAAAATCACAGCAGCTTGTCTTGCTGGAAGCTGGAAACAGAAGTAGACCAGATAACAACCTAGGGCAAAGGTGGGGAGAAAACAGAAAACCAGGATGAAGACACACAGAAAATTGTCTTCACAAGTCTACATACTCCTTTTCAGAACACAACTTGGGTTTGCCAAGTATGAAAACTAGTCCTATGACACTAATTACTAGCAAAAGCCATGAACAAAGTTAATGCCTCATCCCTCCATGCTGTTGTTTATCCAGCCCAGCACTAGCTTGCAATTACTAAATAGCTTGATATTCTTTCCACGCAATAATAGACAGCAACTAAAACAAGGCTTGTATTTGCATGTACTCATTTTTCCATATTTCTTTCATAAACAATAACTGTTTTTAGTGGGGTCAACCCACTACAGGTGAGAAAAGACAACTTGTTTAATTTTAATGGTTATTTTGTTCTTCTCAATATTTAACTGTGGTCTGCAAAGAAACAAAACAAAGACACCACAGTAACTTTCTATTATTTCAAACAATGACAATTTGATTAGCCTGTTTCTTTAGAAAACTATCATATTAACATAATTCTTTTAGAAGAATGTATTGTGTATGTGTGTCTTAAATAATGAAAAGTTTTGTTATTTTGAATCTCTTTCTTAACCATATTCAGTTCATTTTAATCTTAGATACCACCCAATTTTGCTGAAATGTCAGTTTCTGGATCAGGCTTCATCTTTCTTTCTTCCCCAGACCCATCTGAAGCTTATGTCTTTTCATATCTTATATCTCTCCATCAATTCAGAAGTCCTTGCTTATTGAAAAATGCACTGCCCCAGTAGTTTCATTTTGAGTAAGTTTTCCCACATCTCTAACCATTTCCCTTTACATTTATTCCTAGGCTATTTAGGACATACATTCTTAGGATACATCTGTACAGGATGATGACATGTCAAGATTAATCCAGAGCCATAGTACTAAGTACACACATCACCTGTAAAGGATTTTAATATCTTGAAAAGATCACACCATCATACTTTCTTGCTTGCAGCTTTGATTGATGGGAAGTTGTTTCCTGTTACAAGGAAAACAGTAATCAGATCTCAGACAAGGAACAACCACTGCTCATATCAGAGGCACTTCATTTGGTGGTGTTCCAGAAATTTGAGATGAAAATTAATTTATGTTGGTCAATACTGTGATGGTGTGATCAATTCAGAGCATTCCAGTGTTACGAGAACAAATTATTGAAATATAACTGCTTTTATAGATACCATATCATGTTACAGTCATCAAAAAGAAAACACATTGATCCTAGAGCCTACAGAGTCTTCGTCATTGGAAGTTTTTAAGGACAGGTTAAACCATTCCTGACAGTGGGTTAATTCTACTTGGAGAAACATCTGAGGGACACGTGGGTGAGAGGCTATTATGGTAGACAAGAGGTCAAAATCCAGCACACAGCATTAATGCGTATGTGTGCACACGTGTGTGTCTGTATGACTAACACAAGGCAGAAACAGCCAGTGAACAAGGAGATTTGATTCCCCTGCTCATCACACTGGACACAAAGCTGCAGACTGCGTGTCCTTCCTTCTGCAGGCAGCAATCTTGCACTGAGCACCCAATGGACTGTTTCACTGCTCAGAAAATGGATTCTTTGACTCAAAATGGTGCTTAGAGCACTGGGCTGAACTGCACAAAGCCACTCTGGCTAAAGTAGAGTTTGCCTCCAGGGCAACTGTACAAATTAATACCCTGCTATGCTGAAGCAGAAATTACCTAATCCTCCAGCTACATATTATCACAGATTTAATGATCTTTGCAAAATAAAGTTATATCATCCAGTGGTAATGATCTCCACATGAAGCAAACTTGCTCAACACATCAAATAATTTATCAGCTTTCTTTAATTTCCTGCCACTCTCTTTCCAAAGTCTCTGCCTTTCTTACAATAACTTAAATTTTTTATTTAATGTCAGTGCGGCAGTTCCAATTTTGATTTCCTTTAGTGTTCCTCATTTTTCAATACCAGTGAGTGCTATATCTTACTTTTTCTTTGTTTTTGTTTTTTGTTTGTTTGTTTGTTTTTAGAATTGGAGATTGGCTCACAGAAGGGAAAAAAACTGCTACACGATTAATTCAGCCATACAAGATAGTGTAATTATAGCTGGTCAGTTCCTTGTATTAGTACTCATTCCTGATGCTGGTCTGATTCAAACATTTTGTTTCAGTGGTTGTATCTTTAGGGCTTAGAGACATTTCTAATAATTGCTGATGATGTCTTGCCTTGCAGCTATCTAGATGAAATTCTATTGCAATCATGCCATGCCACTCAACTCACTAAGTCAGCCTGCTAGAGCACTACACAACCTTCCCCATTTAAGTGCTGAAATAGTGTTGTGTCTACTGCAAAATTTGCTACTTCTCCATTCATCTTCCATTTTCTAGCTAATAATAGCACATTAAGTGCTAACATGAGGCCTAGCAAAGAACTGAAGTACACTGCACTACTAATATGAAACTTGAACACACATACTTACTGCCTATTTTCTTTCTGTCAAAAACTGCCCATTTGAGAAACCTTGCTTCTCCTTTAACATCTTTTGCTTTTCCTATGCTTTTCTACAGAAAAGCTGGAAAAACACTGAAGGAAAGTAACACATACCCTTTGGGTAAATTTCCTTATCTCCTTTCCAGTTCATTTTGGAACAGATTCAATGTTTTCTTTCTGATATATTTTTCACCTACTATATCAATAAATATAACAAATACTATTGAGAGCTTAATTATTACAGAACTGCTTGATTTTTCTTGGAGTAGCTGTTAAGGTAAACCTTTCTCACCACTTGAGCCTGGGTAAAGCAAAAAATTCCCCTTCTTAGACTGATTCCTACAGCGCTAAGATAAAGCATGCATGTTTTATACTGGGGAAAAAAGTTCAAGAGAAGACCTGAAGTTTTGATATCAGCCTATATTTTCAGAATTTAAGGAAAGAGTGAATATTTTTAAGAATGCTTTGTAAACTATTGAAATATAAATTTAACATCCCCAGGACAAGGACTAATCTCATCATGGGTTTACATAAGAAATATTATTCATTGCTAATATATTCTTTATTACCACTCTCAAGTAGAATTTTAATTTTTCATAGCTGAAAAAATAATTTGATAAATATCATCATACATGCTGCTGCCTATATGGAGTTGCTCTGTAGGCCACTAAGGTCAAAAGCCACAGAGTTGTTATAGTTGTGAGGATTTAAGGAGATAAAACAAGATTTGGAAGAAGTAGTACTACCTTTTATTGAATGAAATCATACATCTGGACTGCCTGAAATTAAGATCATGTATTGGGCCTGTATTCCCAAAAACATGTGGGGTTTTTTTCTGAACTGACAAAAATCACTACCACTCTCTGTAAGTCTTGCCATACTGATACAGAAAAAAGATCAAAACAAGGGAGCATAATTCTAGAGAAGAGCTTAGTTTTGGAAATTTTGACACTAGTGGCACACATCTGAATGTGTTTCCTGGCTGTTGCTTAGAAGGAAGGGAAAATGTTTCCTTGTTAAACAAAGATTGAAGATGAGGAAAAAGTGGTCCCTTCATTGCCTTTTTAAAAAATCATAGTTGGCATGGAAAATCTTTTACCACTTCACCACAAAGACTTATCAAATAGTTATTTTTTTTTTAAATATCATTGTTATACCTGGTATTTTACTGGCTGAAAAACACCTAAAAACTGCCAGCCTAATAACAGAGAGTGTTTACAGTGAAGGAAAGAATACAAAGGCATGTCAACTCAGATGTACAAATGGACCTAAAATTTATACCCACATGTGACAATTTAGTGAATTCTTTATGTGTATCAGAAAATTTACAGAAAGGATTTGAAAGTACAGAACAAAATGCTTTGCAGATAGACTGAGAAAGGTATGTACAATTGAGTAGGAGGGAAGATATGGAACATTAATAAATAAATGCTAACCTTGAGAATGAATGCCAAGAAAATTATGGCATTCAGAAGAGCTAGTAGTGAGGGCTGCTTGTTTTCACTAAAAAAAAAGTTACAAAACAAAATGGAAACTATGTAACTGAAATAAAGAAACTAGTATGAAGCATTTTGTAGGCAGAGAAGAAAAAAAAAATCAGTTAAAATTTGTCTGAGGCAATGTTTTTTAGATACAATATACTCATTGCACTTCATCACTCAGTATAATTTACTGTTTCAAAAGTTTCATTTATAACATAATGATTTTGTAATTTCATATATTTTGAATCCCTGCAGGTTTTCTTATTATATGAAAGTGTGTACTTAACTATAAAAAAATCATGATGGGTGCTTAGCTCTAGCACCAGTGAGATAGATGAGTAAAATATAACAGAACTATTTTACAGACCTGGTTACTGTAAGCAGTCATGCCCCTTCATAGCATGTGGAGTAGAAATAGGCTCTAGTGACATACAAAGGAAACTCTCAACTTTGATTATGCTAGTATTAATTATACAATACAATAACTCCTCTGAGATGAATAGAATCATTGTAGCTTGTGAAATATGTGCATATCTTTTACTACTGAGAAGCACAGCAGAAGTGTAATAATTAAATTAACAAATTAGAAGGTTTGCCAAGCACGTAGCAGGATCTAGGTTTCTGGATAAGAGTGAATGAAACAGTAAGAATAAAATATAACTTCTCTTTTAAAATGAGACCTTCTGTCACATATGTCCAAAAGCATCCCACTTCTGAGAATTTAGTCCCAAACTGAGCAAGTCACAATATCACAGGTTTTTCTGTTGTAAAAGCATAAGAACAACGTAATTACTACTTGCCAACTACCTCTATTTTTTAACTGTCTCTATCTTATTGCAGACATGTCTTCTTTCATATTATTGTCAACAGCTAAAATCACTTCTTCATAACTATAAAATTAATGCAACTTTTTTTAAAATAACGTGATCCTAGATCACTGCACATTAATAATGTTAAAAATATACTTCTTCTTGAAAACAGTGTGTTGGACTCCAATGCTTTTTTGTGTAAGTTCTTTTTGTAGTTAAACATTTGTTTTGGTCATGTGTGTGGTTTTTAACTTCTTTGTTTCATCTCCTGTTCTCATGAATGATTAAATGCAGTACTGGTGAACCATATTCAAGGTTGCATTTAGGACTTCAGTAAATCAATAAATTAAGACTTCATTAAATCAATAAATTTTAACTTTTATTCATGTGCTATGAAGGGACAAGATGCAAAGTGGTAACAGTTTTTTGAATTTTGTTGTGGTTGTTTTGTTTTTATCAAAATCAAATCAGAACCAAAATAAAGAAAATCCCTAAGAACTAAGAAATATGCTTTTTGGCAACTTGTCTCATAATCTTTCCTAATTCTGGGAAATGTTCTCATCCCCTGTCCATGAATATAGAGCGAATATAGCACTCACATAGCAAGTAACATCTTTGTTATGCAACGGTGTGACATTTTAAATAAAAGTGAAAATATGTGCAGCAAGATAAATATGCAGTGCAAACACCTCATGAAGGAAAAGCAGAATCTATTAGTGAATGGAGGGACCTGTGATGATGAGGCATTCCTAAAAATAACTTGTTGATTCAGATCATAGAGCTCACTTAAGATTGTACATGAAAAAAAATTAAGCTGATGAAAGTAATTTGGTGACAACATATTTACTGTTACCTTTTAGAGGTACACTGCCATTGTCGTAGGTATATTTATCATATTTAAAATTATGATTTAATTTCACCATTACAACATACCTTTGCAGAGAGAAAACAGTGACATCAACTGTTAAATCAGAACCCATTTAGTAATATCCTTTGCAAGAAAAAATATTACACAAGCAAAAGGAGTTATTTCTTAAGTAGCACTTATTGCATAAGGAGTTCTACTCACCAGGGAGCAAATGAGTGGACTTTTCCACTTATTAACTACACTCAACTGCAGGTAAAGGAACTTAGCTCTTGACTGGATATCTAATATGCTGTGTAACTATTTATTATGATAAATTGGTCAAAAATTATTGTCTTTCAAGTAAAATTTTATTATGGCAACCAATTCTCACAGAAATACGGTTTCAAAACTAGAACTTCTGCAGGTCATCCTAGAAAATTCCATACTGGCTTCTGACTTTAAGAGACAGTACTTCATTTCACAAATTAGGAGAAAGTAACTGCAGAAGAAATATAGCCTTAAATTTATTAGGCTATAGAACACAGAAATCCACTAGGAATTATCACAGCTGTTTCATAGAATTGTATTTTAAATTAAAAAGAAAGATCTGAATTAATGTACAGGTTATTTTTCCATCTCAAAATGTTTCCCTATTTCAAAACACTATAGGATACCAATTACAAAAGCATCAATAAAAGTAATAAACAAGGAATCACCTAGTCCTGGTTTTGAATAATCTTCAAATACTGACCTAACAGAAAAGCACAAAGTTCAATCTGTGTAAAGGGTTTGATATTTCAAAACAGACAAGATAAAGTGTCATGTTGTTATCTACCTACATGGAGATGAGGGATGTAAATACATGGAGGCTCTTCCAGTTTGCTCATTATCATTCTTGAAATGACTAAGTTTTATTTCAGATAGCAGAAACGTGCAAAGGAAAAGGCTGCCTACCACCCTGGAGGCATTTTCATTGTGCATTGGTCTCTTCTACCAACTTCAATGAATTTGGGCAGTAGTTACTGTAAATTATATCCCTCTTATCCAAACTACCACAAAGGCAGCTTAAGGTGTTTCCCCTCTTACAAGGGCATTTCTTACTTTGATATCTACGTGATTAGCATGGCCATTACAGTATTTCAATATCTCTGCAAAACACATGCTGCATATAAAAAGTCATTTGAAATATTTGACAACAACAAGCTCTGATATTTCACTGTGAATTATTTTATGAACATGTTTTAAGTAACAGGGACAAAATTTTGCTATTAGCATTATTTTGGAAACATAGACTAAAACTAAATACCATATTGCAGTAAAAGCCTAACAAGTTATTGAACCCAGAGGGACCAGATTAACACGGAAACTTCCTGTGCCTTCTTCAGTTTTCCAATAAATGAAAAACCCCACAGTTCATGTCACAAAGCAGCTGGCTAAATGCAGATTCAGAAGAAATCAAGGTATGACTGAGGTTAAGACAAGAAATGGAAAGTAACTCTTCAACAAAGTTTTTCAATGCAACTATCTTCTTTTAAGAAGTAAAAAACAGCAATTTCTGGTTATTATATAGATGCATACCATTAATTTTCTCCCCACGATTTTTTAAAAGAATATAAACAAAATCAGCTTCTTCTTTGTGAGGTGATAAAGACACCTTATATGTTTTCAGACTTCAGATAAATTTGAGATTGGCATTAATCCTCAGAAACTGGAATGATGCTTCTGTACTGCTAACACCTGTTCATTGCCTTATGACTTCTCTGATATTTAGGAAAACACAAGTGCAACACATCACATTGCTAGTTTTATATGTTAATTGTAAGACCTTTGGTTCTCATCAAATGAAGAGTGTGAAGGATTTCACTTCATGTTAAAATGTATTAAGAAGGAATATACAAAGAATGAAGAAGTATTTTAGGTCAAGGACAGTAACAGCAAAACAAATAAATATAAAAATATAAACACACTGTATGTATGTATGTATAATACTCAACTGATCATCAATAAATTCTGGCTAAAATGTTAGTACCTGATCTTGCAATAAGATATGCTGAAACAAACTTCCAGTTAAAGCACTGGATACCCAAAGTTATAAAAAATATATGGTATGACAGCTTGTAATAATGGAAAGGTATTAGCTGAAGTGGTCTTACTAACTGTATAATATCCAGCAGAAAACTAAGAGACAACTCCTTGAATTCTAAATTTCACCAGGATAAGTCAAGAAAAAGAGCTCATATTTTGAGTAAGTAAAAATGAAAATATTAAAAGAACTTTTCAACAAATAAACTCTCAAGTCAAAAAACCTAAAAAAAAAAAAAGCTTTAAAACTGCATTAGAAATGTTGACTATAAAGTGACTTGCTCTCTAATTCAAGGAATATCAAAGAAAATTCCAAGTGAAATCAGAGACCCAGATTCACTAGAGTGTGGAAGGAAATAGAAAAAAAAAATAGCTTACAGAAGAAGAGTATGTAGAAACAATCTCAAATTTCACTAGGGAAGTCCATACCCATCCTCAGACACCAAAGACTCAAAATGAAACAATGTTTTAAAATCTTAAAGATAAATATAAATTCTTACAGCTTAAAACATTGAGGAAGTGCGCCAGTCTGAGATGTTTCTATTTTATTTGCCGAACAAAATATTTCAATAACTTTTTAAATTAAAATTGTAAAGTAATAGCAAAAGTCAACTTCAAGTTCTTATACCCAGACAAAACCTATTCTGGCTGTTGACTACAAAAAAAAAATTCTTAAATTATCACAGCAACTTAAGCATTCAGTTGGTGTAGGGCAGCCTGCAGACTTGACATCTGCTCTCTAAGGTCACCATCTAAATAGAAGCACATAAAAAAATTTGCTTCTTACAAAGAACAATTTATACAGAAGTGAATCACTTATGTATGATGTTTTATAAGACCTAATGTAGTACTGCTGGCATTCCAAAACCTCATATTAAAAAAAACCCTGAAACATACCTCATGGGATGGTCAATGTCCTCTCTGGAGACAGAAGAATTGCTTACATTTAGATTCAAAATTCTTGACTGCTGTTTTACATTCATCAGAATACTTTTCCAAATTTAGACAAAAGGAAAGCCAATGAATTATAGGTCACAAAAATTCTGTAAATCTGAATTTAAGTCCAAATGTCTGAATCTGAATTTTAGTATCCAAATGTCAGCTTTTCTATATTTATACTCTCTTTCTATTTGAAGATATATTTTTCCAGAATCTAATTATGTTTTTGGCAGAAACACTGCCCAGAGCATTATGGAGTTCTGCAGATTTTTAACACCAGAACTCCTGGCAAAATCCCTATATAGCAGATAAAATTCTAGCAGAAAAAGCAAGAGAAAAAAAGCAGTAAAAATCAAAATTCTCTCCTCAACTCTTACATAACCAATGTTCTTTGAGCTTACTTGCTCCTATTTGGCCAAAAATGAAAGACCGTAACAGGGCTCAAAAGAACCATTTCGGAATGGTGCACTTTTCATTGCAAGCGGGCTGAAGTTTCTGCAGACAATTGTGCCAAATATTTTTCTCATAAAATAACATCATTTGAGAGAAAAAAAATTAAAATCATTTAAGTTTTTTTTAGTATTTCGTTACTCATGTACATAAATTCTATGAAACTGAAACTTTACTTATAACCTCCTTTTCCCCAAGATAAACTCCAACACATGGAATTCTAACAAACTTTACAAAAAATTAAACACTAGAGGCAAGAAAGATAAAATTTTATGGTGAACTGTAAAGAAAGTCAAAGGATTTGTTAAAGAATATATGAAAAGAGTTTGAAATATTCACTGTCTTAATCATCTCTGTGCAAAAAAACCCAATATTATGAATCACCAGCATAGAGAATGAGTGAACTACTTCTGATTTCTCCCAACTAATCTTCTTATAATATCATCCACAAAAAGAGAAAATTACTTAGTATTCCTTAGAAAAGAATATCATTAACAGTGTACATCATATTATAATTTCATAAAAGAATTTTACAGAATCAGTATGAGTTCTTCAATAATATTACAAAGTATTCTTAAGACATATAACCTTAATTTCTGCAAATTGTTTTGTAAGGACTATGGAACATAATTCCAGAGAAAGCCTAATTCTTAAACAGAATCAGAGGCCTCCAAATTTGTCCTTATGCTGCACAATAGGTGCACCTTTAAGTCCAGAATTCATGACAGATGCTTCCAGGTCTCTTATGCACCACTGAAGTCGGAAGATCTACAACTTCCTTAGGCAATATAAACCAGTGCTTTTACTCTACTGTCAAAAGTGGTTGTCTCATGCGGTGTTGCTTTTTCTCCCTAATATCCAACATAAAAATCCTTCACTCTTCCCTAAACATACATTTGAAAAGCATGTCAGAAATTCCCAACTGGGATCATTATGCTTGAGTTAACTGATTATAAATGGGTGCATTGTTAATTTTACAGCTGATTCTTGTTCTAGCTGCAAATTATCTTAGATTGTAAATCCAAGGTTCTTTATGAGATTCTCTTAAATTTAACCCCAAAATATTCAAGGCAAATATTAAAAAAATTTTGAAATTTTAATTTTCACTGAGTATATATACACATCTAATATATGTAAGTCTAATAAAACAGTACCTACCAAAATTACAGAATTAAGACCACCATCAAAAAAAGCATAAATATTAAACTTCTAAAAACTTAACAGAAAGAATTTAACCATTTGAGAAGGGAAAAAATAAAATTCACACATTATATTCTCTGTCCAAATCTTGCATTCTGTGGCTCAAGAACAAAAAAAATAATAATTTCAATTACAAGAAACATAAATCCCAAATTTTTTTTAAATTGGACCAAGGAGGAGATTCAAATGGCAGAATTATTCCTAAAAACATCATGGACATTTTGGGCACCAGAACAGGTTTTAAGTCAGAGACTGTGAAGGTCACAGGAGCACATAAGAACGAGTATAAAAGGACCACTTACAAGGGCAAGGCTGAGACCACTTACAAGGTTGAGAAGCTAAAAAGGAGGTTTAGATGAGGTCCGAAGTAGAACATTTGTTGCTTTTTTATTGTATTTAAAGAATGAAGACTTGGATTACAGAAGGTGGAAATAAACATGATGGTACACAAGACATGCATAACTAATTGCATCAATTCCTCCACAAGCTGATAGGCTTTCAGCATTATCTCACAACTGTATGAGAAGAATATATTCAAAACATATAATAGTTTTTACTCAAAAGCTTTGCAATAAACTTTAAATACCACAAAATATGTTTTAATGAATGGGCCTTCCTGCTGGATTCAGTTAGATGAACATTTATTGAAGCACTAATTGTCAGCATTACTTTCAGATCTCCATCAGTTCTCATAAATGTCCATATGTTCTTTGGTTTAAAAGTGCAGCTTAATGACATAGGAAAGTGCAAGCCAATTTATCATCCTTCCTTAACCTTTTGAAAAATAAATTAGTTTTTATGAGAAACAAACACAGTAAATAAAGTAAAAAGCATTTCAATTCTTTCATAATATGGTGTCATTCTGCATTAAGCCTTAATGCAATTGCTTAACTTTAAAATTACTCAAATCAATCACTGATTTTTTCTCTGACCTAGAGTTTAGTATCTCTAGTAGGGCAAAGACAAGGACCAACTTTCCAAATAGCTCTATATGTTTGAGATGAGACTAGTGACCAGGTGTTTGTACATCTCTCTCAGCAGAGTCATATTTCTACAGTACAACCTCTACTTCCAACATATTTATACTAGTATAAAATTCTTTGTGCTATCGGGATTTATTGTCCCTTTAAAAACCTACATTTTGTGAAGCACTTTAACTGGTATAACTGAATCCACACTAGAGGGTGCTGCTCTTTAAATTGTAAAAGGTTTTTACAGATATTGCAGCTTCAGAGCAGTACATTTTGTAATGTTTCAGAAATGTTTTCTTGCTATCTGGGACAGCAAATTACTACCAAGTGAGAATTAAACTTATGATCACAGACAGGCTTTTGTGCTGAAGTTCACGTGTTGTGATGTGCTGCCCTAGACAACTGTACATAAAATAAACGCAATCTACTACATCATGTGGTGTGTTAGAACCTGTACCAAAGGCATCAAAGCAACAAAATTAATAAAAAACACAGGAGGGTCTTTTTTCCCCCACCTGTCTCACTGTAGCTCACCAGAAACATCACTGGTACATGTCAAGTCTTCTTCCAAATCTAGAAGTTGGTTATTATTTGCTATCATAATTGCACATCAGTGCTTGCATTTAACATTTGAATAAATTAGTAAAGCAAATGAAGAAGTTTTAGCATCAGAAAAACAGTTTGTCAAATGAATGCTGACAGATTTGAAACTGCACAAAATTATACCGACTCTTCTAAAAACAAGGGTATGTACTTTTTCCATGTTGCATTAAGATTAAAAAGGAAAATACACTTTACAAAGTACATACAACTTGAAAGCTTCACATAGAATTTTGCCTGAGGCTGCAGAATAGCCTTTGCAGGAGCCGACTTCCATACCAATAATTCTCAATCTTCCTTGATCCATATGAAGCAACATTTATATGCTGCCTCATACCTGATCTCCCTACTCATACTTTAAACATTCTCAGAACACGAGCATGGTGCATCAGGTCAGGGCCCATTTGTCCTGGTCCACATTTCCATTGTTCATCCAGTACCAAACCCACCCCAGAATACTTATTATAGATAAGAATGAACTGGGAAGATACAGTTTATCTTCCTATTTAGCTTTTACTTCCCCAGAGACTTCTGTCTCTCAGAATCTATCCAAAGAATAAGGGGAGAGGAGAAGATATTACTCTACCTTCTCACTTCTACTATTTCCACAGACAAAAGGAAAATGTTCATAAATATAAGCAAGAGAAGGGAAAGATTTTTGTCTATGACATGGCAAATAACAAGCCTGATGCCACAGAGGGATCCTATGAGAAAATGTTGTGTGAGCTAAGGACTATAAATCCAGCTGATCAGCACTGGACTGAAAGAAAGGAAAGAATTTATTCTAGTTCCAGTTCCTATACAGAAAAGAAAAATGAAAAAATAAAAAAAAAAAAACCTCAGAAAATTATAACTTATGTACAGATGCAGAAATTAAGGGGTGCTACATACACTGTGTAGTAAAACACTGTACAGATCTTAAAAAAAAATTTTAAAAATCCAGAAGAAAAATAATTTTTTTAAAAATGTAAAACTAAGAATTTGAAATATTTTTAAGACTTCTTGATTTCTGGTGTCTTCCCTCCACTCTCTTTTTCTCTATTTCTTCTGCCCCCTCCCCCTCTTCTCCCATTCTCTGCCTCCTTCTGTCTATTCTTGAGAAAAAATACCAGATGATGAAATGCTTCATTTAGTTGTCAGAAATATATAAGCACTATTAAAATTTTTCAGGTGCATCTCCACTTGGAAAAAGCCTAGTTTATTCATCCAAAGAAAAAGACATTAGGTAAAACTTAAAGTAACAAATTGCAAATATTCATATTAGAATAGCTAGCAAGACATTACACTAGAAAGCACTCATTTAAAGGATGTATTGAAATTTTAAAAATAATATATTTGTATAAATGTTCTCTGTTTACTGACAATTCTGTAAATCTAATCTAATCTTTGTTTGTACAAATATATGTTGTGAATCATTTACACAGCTGCAGGAATACCTCCAGTAGTTAAAACTCCTTTAATTTTTTTCTGAAAATCTATAAAGAAATATTTTCCTCTGTCATATTAAGATCACCAGCATAACTTTGATAGTCAAAACAACTATCCACACACTTCACTGGTATTAAGGTTCAAAGAATTCTAAACATCCCATAAAACAACCTGTTTCAGAGTAACAACATCCAAGGGAAGACCAACATTATAGATCCCTAAGGTCCTATTTCTTGTCCACTTTTGTTATTCAGCAACATGAGTTGAATGAACATAAGAAGGACAGATTATGAAAATTGTTCTTTGAGTCAACTAAGACAATTCTTTCAAAACACTTTTTTAAATATTACCTAATAAATGAGGTGGTTTCTTGTTTTACTCCATGTACAAATTGAGAACCTCATTTTTAAGGATATCTATCTCTGAATACAGATTCATTATTTAAGTACTGACAAGGTAAATAAGTTTCACCATTTCATAACAATTCAAATTATATTCTTAAGAAATGTTTTAGAAACAATAGGTCATTTAGCAATTCTCTCCACCACTTACCCAGAAGTCTGTAAAATGTTATTAATATTATTTGATTTACTATTTATGATATTGCTAACACATACAATCCATACCACCCAAGGCATTTTCTCTTTGCTGCAAGAGTAATGTTAAATCTCATAAGAGATAGAAAATATATTTGCATGGAGAAATGCACAACAATTCGGAGAACAAGAATTATTTGGGTTGGACCTTTCATTAGTGAAATCTTTTTCTCAGAATCCACTTTAAATGCATAGGAACAAATGTGTCCTTCAAAACTTGTTCTGTTTATTAGCAGAACCGTTTGTGACTTATTTATTCCCATCTAGTCTGTTTTACTTAAATTTGCCCTTAATTTTTTCCCCAAACACTTGAAACTTCTGTATGCATGAGGTTCTATCAAATTTGATTAATTCAGACAGCCTTCTGTGGACAAGTAATCTTGCTCAATTTATTTATCTGTTTGCATAGCTTCTTGTATACTGATGCCATCTGGAAAAAAGAGGGGAAGTTCCCAAGTGGCTGATATAGAATCAACCAGTATGGATAAATCATTATACAACTGTAAATACATATTTTGGCATAGTTTGTGTCTCACCATATAATGCAATTCTTACCCAAGAAGATACTATCTGTCTGTAATAATGGAAAGAAAACAACACGAAGACTAGATAATATTTATGAGAAGGGGTTGCTGAGCTAAGCAGACCTTGCTGTGAGCCAGCATAGTCATTCCTGTAGTCTTAATGTAATGTCACTTTGGAAAAAGGTCAGTTCTGTATGTACATGAAAAAAATACTGAAATAATGAAGTAATAAAGCATACTTGAAAAAAAAAAAAATAAAAACAACCTTTAAAATACAAGCTATGTGCAGTACAAAGGAAAATACAGAAGCACAAACTCTGAATTTTATCTTACTTTCCCATGTCATTATGGCTATTTCAAAGACCATTTCAAATAGTTCTGTGCATAACATTTCTTAAATAATCTTTTTTTACAAAGGCTGCAATAATTCAACTACTATTATAAGATTACAGCCATATTAGGATGCTACAGTCCTCACCACACTGCAATTCTAGCACACCCTGAAAACAAGCAAGCTGAAGGAAAGGCATTTGTAGGTGTACTGTCACAGGATTTAACTTCATGTTCCCTTTGCCACTGTTCCTAGCAGTGAATCATTCTAAGCATCCAGAAAATACTCTAAAAACATTCCACTCTGGTAAAAATACATGGGAATATATAATAAGTTTCTGATTCTTAGTTTCCAAAACCAAGGAAATGCAGCCATTACTAAGACATGAGGGTCAGAGTTGTACAATCACACATTAATGCAGCAGGATGTGAATCCCTGGCACAGAAGGGCTCATCTGTTCTGCCTATCAGGTGGTGCAATAGCTCCAGGCATCTTCCCCCTCACATAAATTTGCTAATTGGTGAAATAACTCCATCAGGAGAGCTTGGCTCGTAGTGAGTTCTTTCAGCACCGTGAAGGTCACGCTCCCAGCTGACAATAAACACCTTGCCTTCAAAGCGAGGACTGTAGGAAGATACACTGGAATTTCTGACTAACAGACACTTCACTTTGCAACAGCTACATCAAACTTCTACAAAGCAAAGGTCTTCTGCACATTCCCTGGAAATGTGTAAATGTGTGGGGTCTTTTCCCCAAAGTTGGGACACCAAGTTTCGTAGCTACTTTCTCAAGGGTTGAGTGAAAGGACTCGGTGAACCCCATCATCAATTTGGTAGTAAATTACACTGATGCCTAATCTATACTATTTGCCAGAGATATATCTAGATATAGAGATATATATAGCTAATATCGGTACCTTTATGTCATGCACTGTTATGTAGTCTAATAGTAGTTCTTTTGTTTTATCCTGTGTAGTAGGTAAATCTGTTTAAGGCCTTTTGTCTGTTAATCTCCTGTCTATTCAATAAATACCTCATTTTATAATAGACCTGATCTGCCATTCTTGAGAACTTGCAAACCAGAGAAATTTAGGTGTAGGTCACCTGAGTAGAGCTGCTGTCAAAAATCTGAGCCTAAGGCAGGCCTTATCTGGAGCTCTCGCTCAATCCCTAACAGTTGTACTGAAGATGATGCAGCAGCATTTAGAGATATAGATTACCTGCCGTGGGACAGGTCCTAGGTCTGAAAAACACAAGACTGGGCAGAGATTGAGCTATGAAATTAGGACAGGAATTGATCATGAAATCAAAGCAGCCGGAAAAATGTGGGAAAAGCCATCTCATTGTTTCATTTTATCTGTGCAGAAAGGAAAAAAACCCCAACTTGGAAATGTTTTATCACAAGAAATTTGTCTAATTTATATCTTAATGTACAGGTCGCACTGAACCAAGATTTTATTTAGCTTGGGAACTGCTAAAAATGTTTTGATGTGTAAGCAATTTGAGCTAGTGAAAGTCACAACAACCAGCTAACAACCATCCCACTCAAATAAGTATGGGCCGGCACTACAAACACCTAGCTAGGTGAGACCATGCAGTCTGCATAGCCAGGAAAGGATAATACCTGTAAATAATTATCAATCGTAGTGGCTGAAGTAGATATATAGCTAGATATCCTTTGTCCACAAAACTTATCCAGAAGCATTACATTTTGCAAATTCATGAAACCACTTTGGTTTGCATGAGTATTATAGCATTATTATATAGTCATACTAAAGTTTGTCTAACACACTCCCCTGTCTAAAACTTTCAAAAAGCTTAGCTTTTCATTTACTTTTATTTTGATCTAGCTATGAAAATTATCTGATTTTTTTTTTAAGTTCTAAAGTCAAAGTCAATGATAAAATAAGGCACAGAATAATGCAAATTATATATAGTAAAAAGAAAAATTAAGTCTTCCAAGATTCCACAGGGAGACATTTATTGCCAAAATTAAAAGAAAGATAAGAAAAAAAAAAAAAAGAAAAGCATCATATTATGTATTCAAGGACAGAGATACAGGCATTGCAGGTTCTTCCTTGAAAATGTCACACAAATTCAAAACACACTCTCACTATCCCTACTTACCCCGTCAACTTCAGACATTCTATGGAACGTTTCTCCCACAAAAGCTCACAACTCTATACAAGCAGAACACTTCTTTTCTAGACCACAGGAATACCTGCTATCATGTATTTGACTAGTTATGTAATGCTAATAATCTAAGGAAAGAATGATTGCTTTCAAAGTTACCTGATATTTAAGTATCATTTAAATTAATAGCATGTTTTTCAAACTACTAGAATTTTTTGAGATTTTCTAGAGACCTTGTATGTGACTTTACCCACCAGATAGCTAGTGTAGTGCTAGAACTTCCAAAAACCATACTCCCTTCACCCACACTATATTCTGCACTACATTGCCACTCGATCAGAGGGCAGGCTAAGACAATGAGTAGAAGAAAACCTTGTGATAAGAAACCTGAGTTCTGGAGAAGGTTACTTCAACTGTCCTGACAAATGCTGTTTTCTGGAGAGAAGCACTTTGCTAGGACTTTCTGCAACAGCGTGTACTTTGCCCACATTTGTAGGGCTCAATTAAAAAAAAAAAAAACCAAAAAAA
>VXAC01003706.1:673378-695995 GCA_013399225.1 Rhipidura dahli | reverse complement strand
AAAAAAAAAAAAAGGCATTTTGATATTTCCTTTTAAAACATTTATGGACAGCAATGAAAACAAATTATTGGAAGAGGGAACAAAGAAAGTTTTTGAAGTTCTCAGTGAAGTAAATATTGTTCATAATTATTTTACTGAAACAAGTGCAAATTTTCTTGCTAATATAAGGGCTTTATAGTGTATAGAACTTGAGCCGAAGAAAAAAGGCACAGAATAAATCCCATACAAATCTGAACAAGAAGGTTTATCAATATATAGGCCAGATTGAAGGTTAAAGTTTCAATACCAAGTCTTGGAAAATAGCACAAGAAAAGAAATATTAGAATATTTCTTTCAATAAAGAAATATAAAGAACAAAATTCTTTACCATTCAACACTTTAAATAACATCTGGATACAAAGATAGCAAATGCTTTGCATAATCTTGGCTTTAATATCCTCTAGTTTTCTAAATGTAAAACAGGTATCCAAATAACATGATACTATCAAAATGTTTCTCAAGAAAATACTGATAAAAACATGTTAACATGCTTTCTGAAGAAAAGAGGAAGTATAACAGAAAAGATAGAACAAAACATTTACTCAGTTATGAAGACCTAATTTTAGAAGGACAAAAATGTGAAGGTGAAAAAATATTTATATGATCAAAAGGTTTTATTTTCAATTATTGACAGCATAAAGTAGGGTTTTCCCCCAGTGTGATTCTAAATGTTTTGATATGACCTATTTGCTGGTGGGATGCACTACTAGGTTTATTATTTTGCAATATGCAGTTTTGTTAAGCAACAGGATTGTTTCACTACTATGGCTCATTGAAGTATTTATCTAGGAGCGCCTAGGGTGCAGTTTTACCCTGACACATTTCAGTCTTTTTCACACACAGGCACATATCCATAAACAAAGTGAGTTTTCATGTGTCATCTAGCCTTTGAATGAAGAAAACTGCTTTGAAATGGGGCTTTGGGGGCAAGGAAAGGTAGGGTTTGATTTTAGATTTGTTTAACCACGACACAGTGAGGAATATATTCCCAACTAGCAATGTATCTTTCACACTTGTCAAATCCTCCTGTGAGCATTCCCTGCAGCTCTGCTGACTACCAGAACACCTGTCTGCTCCAAGGTCACTGATTCAATGTCACATTGCAGTGAACATGCTCACACACAATTAGAATTTCAGCATCATCTTGCAAGAAATTCTGGTATCCCTGTTATTTTACCTATAACTGATTACTGGGTAACTATACTTTGTGAATTGGTATGATTTTATAAATCATAACCTTGAAATTAGTTTATTTGACTAGCAAAGAAGCAAGTAAAGATATGACCCAAAGAAGCATGTACAGACTGAAGTCTCTCTTGGATGAACTGTAGCCATTCCATTTATTTGTATCACTTATATGGAGGTAGCATTTCCATAGGTTTCTTGGAACTGCTCTACTCGCCTACTAAAGGCATCTTGTTTTCTTTTAATTATTTTTTTAAGAGGTATGTTTTATAGTTAAAATCTGGTTTTTGCTCCCTGAAACACTTCCAACTACTTGCTATTTAGGAAGCTATCTGTTTCATGCAGAGACTTAAAAACTGTATTTTTCCTAATATTGAATAAATATATAAATTAAGGAACCCTTACATGCCCATAGACCTGTATTCAGGTGTAAATTATAAAGGCAACTAAGAACTACTGCAGGAGTCTGTTTTGCCTTAACCTTGGCATTAAAGGAATGTAATACATGACTTTGTTCTGTTCCCTTGAGTAACTGTAATGTTAGAATCCTATCCTCCAGTTGTTCTGAGACTGAAGCCTTCTGTTCATGTCTGTAACTATAATTTTTCTATCCTAAGTTTCACAAAACACAGTAAGCCATTTTCAGGAGGCACACATTCCTCAACAGTACTCAACCTACTTACCAGCCACCTCTTCCTCAACTCAGGTTTTGAAATAAACATTTCCTTTTTACTATGTTAAGTTAAGCTGTTCTTTCCTCCTATCCACAAATGGAATAGCAGATTTTATAGAGGAGAAAAGGGGAATAATTCTACTCTTCAAATGCTCAGGGAATAGTGATACCACTGCTGTCCCTCACAGAAAAATTCCAATTGTCACTGCAGAAATCCATGTAAGGACCCACTCATCATGGATCTTGTAAATCTGCAGCCTCTGAAATTCTGTAAGCATTGCATGGTTCTACATATGCTGAAAACTTGCTTTCTACTGAAAAAGAAATAAACACATGCACCCTGGTCTCAATCAAAACACAGACAAAATGATATCTCAAACATAACAACCTGCTAAACCTTCCTCAAGCATTGTCTGAACCACTGACTGTTTTCATAGCACTGGCTAGCAGTTCATTAGCTCTACACCCTCTAACTACTGACAGTCAATACCAGCAAGAGTTAAGAGTGTGCATATTGGAAGTCATTACAGAGGAGCAATCATGGTGGGTATTGACTGCTGTGACCCTAAGATGCTTTACCTCTGGAAAATGGCATCTGAAGACTTGCTGCCACAGCTGGCTGTCTCAAGTCTCCAAAACTGACCTACCAGGGATACCTAGGCACAGGCTTCACAAGGCAGAGTTATTTCAGTAAAAAATAGAGAGATGTTTAATGTCAGCTCTTTCTCAAGTACCCCTATAATCCTTATTCTGTAGTCACCAGCCAATTTTGCTCTCAGTAATCTATATATACTTTTAATGTAAAGTATCTCAGCTTGTAAAAGTTACCACTATAATTTTCTGAAATGTTAATCAAAAGTTGTCCTTCACAGAAAGGAAAGGGATGAGGAAAGAAAATAAAATCAATCTCATGAATTACTTACTTTGCTCAGTCTCACACTTTCTTTCCCTCTCAGCTAGAATCCTTTAATGTGAAGAGATGAACAACTAATCTTTCAGATACACAAGTCCATCTTCATATTTGATCCCTCTTCTTCTAAGCTCATCTTTTGTCTGCTGATTTAAGAACCACAGCCAAGGTATCTATAGACTTTTTTTTCAGTGGGAGAAAACTTGTGGTGATGGCTGGTTTTGCTCATGACTTTATAATTCATTCTTCTGTTGAAGTCAAAAGAAACATGTGATATTATATAGCCACCAGCTACAGTAATGACCAATTAACCCCACCTGGTACCAGGCATTAACAGAGTCTCTGCATCCTGCTTCCAAATATTGTCAATGACAGCAAACCCGATCCTCACCACCTCCTTGAAATGGCATAGTCTGTTCTGTCACTCATAGACCAAGCAAATTAAAGAAAAGGAAGAAAACCATACCACATGTATACTACAGGCTAGAGAATACTCTCACTGAAGAATCAGTGAAATTTAGAGAAACTATCTAGCCTCCAGTTGTTCAAGAGTTTAGTTTTCTGGGAAATGCAATAGATTTCTTCCACAGCCACCACCACCTTGGCCAATTTAAAACACAAATCATGGTCTGCCTTCAGTAAGAACAAGTCTAATAATCAGATTTCCTGCCTAAACAAAAATTGATTCCACAACTACTTTATCTGCTAATACAGACTGATCTACAGCATGGCAAGTTACAAATGAAACACTAAATGCAGCAGAATTTTATTATTTACATAAAATACACAGATATCATTAGTATCTCCTGGACTCCCTCAAACTGCTATGAGAAGATTCAATAATCACTACTCCTACATCAAACTGCATCTCAAATACACCTACAGCAGTATCCTATTATTAGGCACTCTGCTCAACATAAGACAGAAAGTGTACAAACTACTATACATGAAAAACATGCAAACTATCACATACATCATTATAAAAGCAGGTGCTTTTTGAAACCCCCCCAGAAAGCTATAAGATACAGAAAGCCCTCAGACAGCACTAACATTCATTGTGTATCATTCTCTTACAGTGCCCTACTCAGCAATCTCAGACCCTTAACTAAATAAACACACCACTCCAGAAAAATCCATCAAGACTTCTCTGAATCCTCTAAACCTCTCAATTCTAACTCTGAGGGAAACTCATAAAACCCAGATGATTCTGAGAGCTAAAACATAAACTCCATAGAATGCTAAGCAACACAACAGAGAACATTAGGATTCTGATGCTTTATAATTCTCACTCATCCCTAACAAAAAGCTCCATATTCATCTCTATCTCCCCGCCTGAAAGGGCTTATGTGACTCTACTGTGTCTTCTCTGGATAACATCCTTTTTCCTTCTTCCACCCTACTCCACAGGCGTCCACTATTTTTTCTTTCAAATGCTGCAGGTCAGTAAGCAAGTTAAACTCATAACAATTTACAGATGTTCTTCAAGCCCTCTCCTGCTATTACAGATTTTAAGAGGCTCACATGGTCAAAAGGAGGCATCATTTCCAATTATTGCTATAATTCTAGGATATTACCATCTCCTTACAAAATCCATAAAGCTTTTATTCTCACAAAATCATAGTTGCAATGCTATTAGTGTATTAAAGTATTTGTTGTTAGCACAAAGACTTTTAAGTGCTCATGTTAACGGAGATAAATAAAACGAACCATGTAGGGCTTCAAGAAACCTGATTACAATGTTCTTTTGTCTACAGCATAAAAATTATTCTATGCTGCACATAAAATTAAGATAATTATCTACTAGTTTAATTTAAGGAAAAGCATGCATGCCTCTTACTGAGGTAACAAAAGCAATTACTTTTGTGGTAAGTTAAATATTAGATTTGGAATGTTTTCAAACTAAGCATAATAATGTTTTAACAGCAGTTTACACTATAAAAAATTCAAGCAGTGTCCTTTTATGCATCCGCAAATTTAATTTTAAACATGCTAAAACTTTATGGGCACAGCAGTATAAAAATTATGTTAACCAGCATTTAACAAGCAGAGGAAATATACTAAGAGTTATGCAATTATTAGCTATCATTTACATATGCATGTAAATTACACAGTATAAAGGTATAAAATCAATCCTTGTAGGGATTCAGTTAGAGGGAGAACTGCTTTCTAGAAATGTGATCTTTTACTGGTTTCCACACCTGCTGTCATTAAGCCAGCAAACCAAGCTCTTATTAAGTACGGTAACAAACTACTGAGATTAGCTTGTTAATAAAGTTTGTAGTTTTGCATAGGAATGTTAAACTCACATTGTATTTATTTTATTATGCAAGCAAGCAATGTTTCTTGTATGTTAATAATTTTCATTTGACTGTGTACAAGGACAGAACCAATTAAAATACAAGCTTACTAAACTGCCTGGTTTTCATGTAATAGATCTCTACCACATGAGTTTCAAGTTGTTTGGGTTTTCCTATTACAAACTTACAGAACAGATGCAAGGTAATTTCTAATTATAGTACTTGTTTAAGCCCCAAATCCATTAAAGTTAGCACTAAAGAGGCTTATGTTATATATTGTCACTTCTGGAAGCATTCCATCATACTGAAGTGCAACAGAGACTCACAGCTGAAAAGAGCAGCTAAGGTTCCGTCCTCCTCCAACAACTCCCTGCTTGCTCTCTTTAAATTACACCCAGCACAGTACCCCACACAGCCTTCCAACAGCCCTTTTCTTCCCTGAAAGTGAGCAGCTGCTGTTTTGCATATGTCAAAAGAGTTTCTTGATAGAGATTACAATATCAAGATCTATGCAAGGCTGCAGTAACAAGGATCCTGAAGTTCCAAATCATTTCACAGAATATAAAAATATTTATCTGAAATTCAGCTTTCAACCATTAGAAATATGCTGAATAATTAAATCCAGCAACATTTAGTTCTTACTCACAATATATTTATTGAGTAAAAAAACCAATTTGCTTTTCCAAAAGAAACATTCGTTAAACCAGCACTGGTTTAAAATTCCCATTAAAAACGGCTAATTTCCCTAAGACATTCTAATCATATTTTATACATTACTGAAGACTACAATTTAGATTATAGAGTTTTTAGAAATTTCTATCAGAGACCATAAAATCTAAATGTGGCAATTTTTTTTAGGTGGTTTCCAAATTAAAAAACTATTTTAATGAATTTTATTAATTATATATGGCATTACTACATTATGAGATAATACGTAGTTTTAAAAAAAGCTCTACAATGCTTTTCAAAGTGTGTGGATTAAAAAAGCAATTTTTCTCAGTAAATGAAATATTTAAATACAAAACCTATGCAGTTTTCAACAGGAATGAAAACAAGATAATATATCGGTCTTAAGTGTATTTTCTTCATTATCTGAAAATACACCAAGTGAAAGGAGTAGATATTTTCAATTATGTTGCATTTTTAATTACTTTTGTTTTAAAGACAAAAACTATTGTAATTTCTCTTTTCTCAGTCACTTCCTATAGCTATTTTAACACAAATGTATCTAAACCAAGCTATACCTAAAAAAAAAAAAAAAAAAATCCATCATGTTAAAAATATTGTATTTAAAATAACAAAAAATGTTTTAGGATTTTTTTTTTCCCTGTGTGACATCTATTGGGAAAATATTCTTATTACTAATAGGGAAACAAAGTAAAAACAAGTTTTGAAGAAACTATAGGACAATTTCCTTAAGTGTCAGTAATATTTAGATAATTTTTTCATAATATTTAACATGATCACATCTTTCAAGTAACTCCTGGATAAAACAAAAGAAAAGAAATGAAGAAACTATAATTTGAAAGGTTCTTCAGACAGAACTTGATTTTCTTGAACCAAGAGGACAAAAGAATCTCTTTTGCTCTAATCAGTGGCAGCACTAACCTTTTCTAGCTAGTGGGGATCTCAACAGTGTGCATAATTTAAAATATTTTACCTGTGACTTTCTGACTCTAAACGTAATTTAAAGAGAACATTCAGCAAATGAAAAAGGAAATTCATTTTCAGGAACATAGTTCAAAGAGCACAACCTACTGCAATCAGCAATTTGGACAACAGGAAGTGAGCATTTGTGGACACAATTAACAATATCCTTGATATACCTGGAAGCAATAAACCAGTTCTACAGCTTGTATTAATCAGTACAGCTCCATTAATTTCAGTGATAATAAGCTGATTTGCATGACCTGAAAATCTGACACAAACCTATTACGAGTTTTTCAAGCTTTAGTTTTTGACATGTCTTAGAAGAGATGACATGGGACTTGGATCAACATAGCATTTGTAATGGTAAATGTTCATTATAAGTATATAGATCTGAAAAATTTGTTCAAGTACTAAGGTTCTAAAATCTACATATGAAAGGTAATACAGGAATTACTTCTAAGAACATCAAAATGGAACAGTGTAAAAAAAAATTGTATTTTTTTTAAACTAACAGCAATTTATATGCATGTAATTTCATGTTTCCTTGTGTACTCAGAGAGAGAAAAATTTCAAGTAAGAACATGGGAGACCAGGCACCTTAATAATTTTAAATACAACATTTAAACATTTCTGAGGTACACAAAGCCCTGAAGGCTCTCATAATCTCACTTGACTCAGTGCCTAAAATTATGTTGCTAAAATTAGCTGAAGAAAAGAAACCTTCACCTCAGCACAGCCTGTGGCAGCACAGTCATGGCTTGGTCCTGGGTGTCCAATTTCCACTGGCAGGGGAAAGGTGAGCTGAAGCTCCCCCAGGGCAGGGGCCACAACTGAAAAAGAAAAGCTGCACTACTTCACTCCCTCTTTACGCACCCTTCTTCCGCTTTCAAAAGTGGACTTCAAAAAAAATCTAAGGCTGAATTTTAGGATCTTGAGAAGGCATAGACACTGCCTTGTTGTTTTAGACTAGATACCTGAATTCCCAGGAATTAAAGGCTTATGCCATTACTGACCAATTTAAATTCATGCCCTACCTACCATGCCAGAATTTCATATCTCAATCCTGGCTCCTCTTCCCATGCACTGTATATGAAAGTGGCAAAATTAATTTCACTTAGCAAAGGCTATAATTTAAATGCACATTATAATGCTTTAGTCATTGTCTGAACCTAAGTCTTGCTAAGGTCTCAATATGTACTTGAACATTATAGAATATATGCTATTCCCCTTTTATTATTGACATTCTCCCTGGCCTCTTAAAAAAATATATCTGAAATATTGTATTGAAATAGAGTTTAATCACAATGCATGTTTATATATCTTACACTGCTGACTATATTATTAACCTAAAATATTAATCAGAAAGCAATACCTCATAGCTTTTCTGACATGCTGGAGTCCCAAATTGAGACGCCTATTCAAGCAGGAAAACTGCAGAAGGATTTACATGTCTCAAAAGTAATTCAAAACTCAAGGCCTTAAGGACAAGGCAAATTCTTCCCAACCCCCAGCCCATCCCTAAAATGCCAAGCAAACAAAAAGCCCAAATAAAACTACAAGCAGCATTGCATGTATCTATGACCTGTAACTTGAATCAATACAGATAAATTAGAAGCACATTGCTTCTTGGATCAGGTAACAGTTTGATTCTGGATGGAATTAATGTGTGTGTGGGGGTGACTTGTAAACAATACTGAATGGCCACAACAAGATAGATAGCTTGGGAAGTGATGTGTTCAACTGTTTATCGTTAAACAGTGGAGAAATTAGTGAGACCAATTCCCAAGTAACTGGCTCATATGCAACTTCAACAAGCCTTTCAACTTGTTTTACTTCTATATTTATCCAAGATGAACTCTCTAAAATGAAATAAAATGGTGAGCAAAAATGATGCCACTGATTCAGATTCAGAGGTGTTTCAAGTGGTAGTGCAGGCTATATCTCAACTAGCTAGCAGAAAGAAGTTTAGAAATTACCCAGTTTGTAACAGAATATGTTACAAACATTGAAATAGAGATTATTGCTAAAGGAATCCAGCAGGTACAAAATTCCTTGATTTCCTACGCTGTCCCAGTTTGAGACAAATTCAGAAGAGCGTCTGAAATGAACATCCTCTGATAAAAGGCAGGCTACAGCCACCCATCCCGCAGCAGGTGCAGAAAGAATTTTTCCTCAGAGGAAAATGAAAAAAACCTATTTATTTAACAAGTAAAGTGCATGCAGGCATGGGGAAAAAAAAAGAATAATTATGAATAATAAAACCTCTTGCTGTGGAGAGAACCTGGGTAGATTTCAGAGTCCTTTGTGGGTGTGGCTTTCTCCTCTCCAGAGCTGGGGTTTGGAGTGGGCCCCTCTGGACCACGGTGCAGGGTCTCCCAGTGATGTTCTGGTGTTGCTGAACAGTCCAGAAGACAAGAAGAAGCAGCCAAAGTCCCAAGGGGAAAAAAAACTTTCTTGCCTCAGCTAGGGGACTAGCATAAAAGCAAAGGAGTTTAACTCTCCATCTCTCACCTGCGAAAAGAAGCTGAGAGCTGGGAAAAGCAGGAAGGTGCTTTCCTCTGCTCCCCAGCACCAGGAATGCAAGGGAGTGTATATCTGTGTCCTTGAACACAAAACCACTCGGGTTTTTTTCCCTCCCTTTCTATAGGACCCAGCTTAAAGACACAGAAAGACATGGGATTCATGCCTGGCATAGGCAGATGATAGGGAATACAGTATCATACAGTCACCCCAGGACATATGGAAATAAGGCACATTATATTTTCAGTCTCTGTCTTAAACAACAGAAATCCTTTTTTTTTTCCTTATCATTTGACGTGCACGATTTGTTTCATGTCCTGCTTATGAGGCAGCACAAAATTATAACCCAGGAATCATTTTAAACAGAATCACAGGAAGGATTTGGTGTGTTAGTCAGAAATAGAACTCTAAAACACACTGATTCACATCTAGGTTCCCGTAAGTGTTTAGCTATTACTTATTTAATTTTCTCTGATTTCCATTTCATTCTGCTCAGTAGGTAATGAACAGAGTGCATTTGCAGAAGGACTAATGTACTCGTTCTATCTGCAATCTTTTATCCTCACACCTTTCAGGGTATGCAGTAAGACCTTAAAACAAAACAGCCTTCATTATCACTTCTTACTGGCAAGCAAAGCAGCTGAAGAAGATAAAAGATATCATCATGGCAGGAGCAATAGTAAACAACTATCATCCCCCCATAAATTCTCTTGAGTCCAAGTTCCTATCTCTTTCCTTCCTCATTATGTGCAAGAATTTCTCTAGAATGAACATGCACTGGCTGCAAAACTAGCCTGACTAGCTATCTGAAATTTTCTTTTATGAACCTGATTGCTGTTTTAATTGTTAGAAGCATATTTGAAGTAGAGTTTATTTTGAATTCATCATCATTTCTGGTTCACCACAATGATTTTCTGTAAAAAAAAGAGTATCAGCTAATGCAAATTTAAAACTGGATATAATAATACTCTTTAGTTGTGTAGAATTTTGTCAACAAATACTCAAAATTTTCATGGTCAGAATATTTCCCAAATAGGTAGAGATGATACTGAAAATATCCCCAAACTGGCACATTCAACGTGGAATATTCTTTGAAAGTTTACACTTTAATGCTATCAGTAAACAATGTAACATTACAATATACATATAAATGCATAATCCTTCTTAAAAAATATATATAAACTTCATCACAATAGAAATGTTTACATTGTAGTTCCTCTGGCTTCATGGATTTTTTGTAAGCCATAATTTCTAAACCCCATGGGGATTTACCCCAACTGACCTTAAGCTGAAGTCAACACATGGTTTATGCTAGAGATCTGAATCCCCTCTTCAGTCAGCGAAGAAAAAGAGCAATATCTTTGAAATTATTCATGAAGCTTTACTTAGCAATCTTAGAGGGCAGTGAACTAAGCCCTGAAGATTGTATTTTCTCCCTGTTGAGTAATACAGGAGCCAGGATGACACCTCTACATGTCTAGAGCAACTTACACTGGATCTCATCTTTTATGATCAGAATATCATTGGCTCTAATACATCAGCTAAGACAAACTTCTCATTACTTGAATACTGATTGTCATTGGCAAGACTTGCTCTAAAAACACTTGGTAAATAGGAGAACATAGAATGCTTTAACTTGTGCTCCTTGTGAAACACGTAATTTCCATTGTAAGAAATAAGTTTATGTCTTTATAGCTTTCAGACCACATTTTCAGGATCTTCGCTATCTGCATCTCTTCTTCATTACATTACTGCACAAATGTGAAACCCCATTTATAAAGAAGTGGGTGCCTACCATCAGAGGCTACAATTGCCACCTTCCATTTAAATAGAGATATTATTTCTTTCTGCAATGGGCAAAAAGTATTTGTGGCAAATTTTGTGAACTGAACGTGAGTCAGCACTGCAATATTGTTTTTAAAAGGAATATGTTTGATAGCCTTAACAGGGATATTTTGGGACATACTGGGGAAAAACAAGATCCTCATATCTAATTACCTAAGGAAATGACAGACATAAATAAAAGGGTAAACCAGCTGAAATGTCAAGGAAGATATTGACAATCAAAGCAAGAAGTGAAGAAACCTCTCCAGAATGTACTACAGTGTAACATTCTTGTCAGACATTGTGTCCTGCTTGTTAGAATGAAGGTGCCGTTCTCGTTTAAACTCTGGGAAGCAGTTTATCGCTATGGTCCCTTCCAACAGCCAAACCATTCAATAATTCTCTAATGCATTAAGCAACTTTTCTACTGTATTCAGCACTAGTAAGTACTATTCTTAGGTAAAGTATTCTCTCCTATTTAGGACACTAATATTCTGGAAAAATTTGACAAACTGCAGAGGATCCAGAAGACCAGAGAAGAGCAGCAAGTACAATCAGCAGTCTGTAAATACAGGAAAAATACAAAGGTCTATAGGAAAAATACACTTAGTTGATTTTGTATAATAAAAAAAGAGATGATTGAAGCAAAGACAAACTCTTGAAGTCTTCAAGAAGCCACACAGGAACTGTGAAGAGGAAGGCAATAAACAGTTCTTTGTTTCTACTGTAGACAGGACTGAAGGCAATGGGCTGAAATGGCACCAGTGTAGAATTACACAAGAAAAAAAGAAGAAAAACCCCCATATTTGTAGCAGTAAGTAAGGTTTGAAACAGCATGCCTAGGTAACTAAGGTATCATCAAAACAGTGAATTTTTTAAAGTATTTAAAACAAACCGACATAAATACTGTCCAGGTCATATCACCTGGTATTGTCCCCTGACTTCACATCATGATCTTTCATTACTTGCTGCTCCCTACACCATCCAGTGAGAAATTACTACTTCTACTTCCCCAGTTTCACTCCACATCCTTTCTCTAAATATTGTGTCAGCCACCACAGCTTCTAGAGGCATCTCTGTCCACCGTTTCTTATTTTTTCTCCTATCTCAGTCTCTCTCTTCTTTTTAAAGAATTAATGCCCATTATGTCCCATCAGTGTACACAACTCAATAGATAAAAAGTCCTTTGGACTCACAGTTTCAGTAAAGCTTAATTACATGTTCTCTCATGGTCTCTCCAGTTATATTTTGCTAAAAAATCTATGAGTCCAATTCCAACAATGGGGCGACCTTTCATTGCAAAGCCTCCTTGTGGCTCAAAGTTGAAGGAAAAAGATTTTCTTCAAACATGCATCAATATATTTGAATGATAGCAGCTGGTCTGCTGAATTTTATGTCCTAACCTTCTGTAAAAAATCTGAAAGTATTTTTAATCTGTCATGCAAAATTGCAGGCCTCTTCAGGCCATTTGTATACAAAAGTCTGCTTAGATTTACAAGTCTTTTAATAACTGTCAGAGCTTCCTATATTTGGGTTAATTCAATTAATTATTCCATATTAGGATCGGGAAGCCTTCACAGCCATTTTTATCTTCATTATGTGCTTATCTTCACTGATGCATATCCTTAATTGTGAACCAATTGATTACATGAAGCAAATACCTAACTCCAGAAACATCTAAATAGCCATATTTTTAGTTCACTTTATTACTTGAAAGGACATATTGATAAGTTATGCAAAAAATATTATACAAATGCTGGTATTTTCTGAAAACTGAGCATATGGAAAGAAGAATTTTACAATCAGACAATTATTACTATGAACTAAGTGACAAAGTTATTTAGTATTATTTTTTAATGGAAAATATCAATTGCAAGAAACATACACAACCACTTCATATTAATCAATTCAATATTTCCTAAAATATAACAGTGAATTTTTGAAATGTATTAACACTAAAATACAAGAAAACCTATGGCATAAATATGTAAGATTAATACAAGGTATCTAAAATTTTCCAAGCTGAGAGACATCTTCCGAGATTGGTCAAGTAAAACCTTTGAAGTTATGAAGATCTCCCACCCTTATCCACTCTTAGCAGGTAATGATGATGATGAAAAAACAGATAATCTTAAGAAACTCTTATAAATATAAAAATGCTTCTTTCCTCACAACTGAATAATTATGAGCTATATATTTACAACATTTCCTACTTCTTATTTCATATTGAGCTTTACATAATGGGTCAATCATGAAAGAAAATGAGATTCCTGCTTCAAAGAACTGATTCAGAGGTTCTATCATGGCCTCTCAATTCTGTGTTTTACAGGGATGATATTGAGTAACTAATTTATTTTCTTGGAGATTCTTTGAAGTTAAAAAGTGGTACCAGTTCATGCAGTAATCAGTCCTCAAGTTCAGAACTTCCTGCACCCAGAATCACCAATTCAAGAGTTTCCCTTAAACAGGTCTACTTTGTTGCAGTTCAATAACATAAAATTGCTTATATCCTTTGTACCTCTGCAACTGATTTTAAGGTGATCAGTTTACAGTGTGTTAAGTGGTTACAGGTAGGTCAGCAAACAGAATCCAGGATCTGATGATAGGCAGCTGAAGATTAGCACCTGAACTACAAACATTTAAAACAAACAAAATTGTTGTTCTTTGTGTATACCATTCAACTAGTGGAATGGAAACTGGGGGGAAATGTCATCCCTCTGCTAGAGTCAAGTCACAGAGGTCTGCACTTTTTCATCCAGACTTTTCCTCAGGCAGTCTGCTCAATCTAGTTGAAAACACAAAGTAATTTTTTTCTGCTTCTTGCCTCTATTTAAAATTAAGAAACATAAGGAAAAGAATGTAATACACTTACTATTAAAATAGATCCGCTAATGCAGAGAAGTTCGATACTTTTAATAGTCTATGGCATCTTTCAGAAAAGAGAATAATAAAGTGAATCAAAGTATTATCTAAGAAAAAAATTATCAGTAATTGCTGTTCCAAATTGAAACCATCTTAGTTTTGTCCACAAGATGAAAATGTAACTGAAAAGATATGCTCCTACTTTCCACGTACATAGAACCGTCAGGCTAAAAAGGTTTTACACTGATTAAGCACATGCCTGTGTTCACATCAAATAGAAAAGCCAGGGACCTTCAAGTACAGAACACTTGCCTTGCCCTCTATCCTAACCAGTTGTTCCTGTATGCTAGCAACACAGCCAGCTGCAAGAGATTCTGACGAAACTATGCCTCAGAGCACAGATATTCCTGCAAGGACACATTCAACACCCACCAAGGGAGAGGGAGATGGTTTTCAGATCCATACAAGCCTTCAGGAATCCCTGGATAAGCCTATCAGCTCCTGGGGTGATTCACAGCCAAACTAATTTTATCTTGTCAACAGTCTTACTGATCATGGAGTACTAGTTCCATACACTCACAGAAGAGGGGAAAAAAATTAAAAAAGGAAAAACATTCAGAGATTCAGTGTGTCTTTCCATCCTAATCAAGACCCAAAGATGCATCAAGGATCAAAAGAAAGTTAGTTACAGATAAAAAGACAGACAGTTTTAGTATCATCCTAAAACTGATGCACCACTATATTACACACCCTTTTGAGGAGACAGGAATATTTTTCTGTTATCTTTTTTTTTCCCTCATCATGTCATTGATTTTACAGGTACCAATGACTCAAAATATTTGCCTTAGAGAAAACATCACATTGATTGACCCACTATGGCAGCATTTCACTTATATTAACAGCTGAGCCATTTACCACTAAGGGCAATGGCATTTTCTAAATTTTAGTATCCTGGTTGTTCTACAGATACAGTGGTATAAAAAGAGTTGAAGCAAACACACACCAAAAAAAACATGGAGCTGCAGAGACTTGTAATAGAAATGTTAATACTGATATGAATGGAGAATTAGTGGGAATACAGGGGAGGGGAATGAAATAACAAAAAGGAATTACAAAAGGCCTATATGAATATTAGTGAAAATTACATTAATCAGCCTTAAATGCCCTCCACACAACTTCATAGCACACACCAATTAGAAAAACAAGCTAAAAGAACAAGTTAACATGAGGGACAGTGAACTGCAGATAAATCAAAGATCTACAGAGAGGTAAAAAACAGGGTTGAAGTGACCCAGGTAAGCAGACAAGAAGACATAGTGAGTACATCTTAAGGACTCAGAGAAGGGGAATAGGATGGAAAAACAAAAGTCCATAATCACTGTCAGTTCCTCAAAAGACAAATTCCAAATCAATATATGGTCACCAACCCAGGAAGAAGGACGACAAGAACTCAGAAATTATAGTCAGTGTTAGTATAAACATGACTACAGTACAGGTTTACCATAACAAAATTGAAAGACATTAAAAAATCAAATTATATTTATAGATTACAGTATCTTTTCACTGTTTCTATCAGTCAGAGTGACTAATGGCTCATGTATGCACATTCACGATATTCATCTTTATTTTCTTGTCTCTTTATGGCTGACCTTTCCAAACAGTAGTGTATACACCTTTCAAAGAGGTATACAGATATTGCATTCTGCTGTACAGATGACATATAAATCATATAGCATGATACAAAGCCTTCTGGTTGAATTTTGTTGTCCTGAACATCTTCTGTGTTCCTGCATTGCATTAATAAAATCATATTTCTAAGAGCTATTAGCATTATCTCTGGACAACTACCCTATTAATTTTTAACCTATAATGTAAAGGTATGCTTACAGATAAAGATATATTTTTATATTATAATTGATTTAAAAATTTAGTTTGAAACTTGGTAGATGGGTGGTTGGAGGAAAAGGAACATAATGCACAGTCAGTCCTGGGGTTTGCTAATCAGTTGGCAGTTGTTACAGCTCCAAAGCAACCCACACCACCCATTCTCCTTTCAGGCTTTCCATGGGAACTATTTGGCTCCATCCCTCTTTGCAGAGAGTCTGAACTCCCAGGTGGTAACACCCCTATTCACTGAATTAACTCATTTCCAACTTCAATTGCATTTCACGTCCTGCTAGAGGCTTCCATTCCAGGGCATAACAACGCTTTCAAATGGCTCTGACAGAGAACAGGTGTGGATTTAAAACATCACTTCCATATTTCTAACACAGCAAAAAGAAAAAAGGATTAAGATAACAGATGATATTTAACCTTAACTTTTGCACTTCTTTACAAGTTTGTAGATTCCTTTTCAGCTGGCTCACCATGCCATACAGTTCCAGAGAAGACAGACTGCACTTGCCTGTTGCTCTCAACATTTCCAGGTTACAAATCAGTCTCTCAAAAGATACTTTGTGCTGTTAGCCTGCACTTCATAAAGCTGTTTGATTCCTGTCTCCAGTGGTAGATTTTCAGCAGTACATTTACATTTCAAATCAGGAAGTGAACACAAGCCATTTTCTGACCCTTTTCACTTGCATTTCCTCTGACAGGAATTACTCACTGGAACAAGGGCACCCCATTGAACCCATTGTCTTGCCATGCTCTAACAAACTGAATAGCAGCAACATTTTTTTTCCCCCTAATACCTGATTAGAAGCAAACACTCCATTTTACAGACAAGTTGTGCAAGGATACACTGCCTAAACACAAGATTAGATAAGAAATTCTCCTATCTGGAACATAACTGTTCTAGTGTATCTGTTGTCCAGCATCTTTAAAATACACAAAATAAAACCATTTCTTGCAAATAAGCAAAACAATGAAGGTATAATTCTTTAAACAATCTCTTTTTTTCCCTCCTAAATACTTTAAAACATAAGAACAGCCATCCTGAACCTGATCAAAGACTTCATCTATCTTTGCATTTCATCTCTTGACAACAGTTAGAAAAAGAGCTGCCTTCAATAGTGTTTAATAGGGAAAGACTAGATCCTGCTTCCTTCTCCCTTAATCCCATATTTCCCCAGCCTCCAACTATTTTTTATCTCAATGAATTTTGTAGCCTGGTGTTGTTTTCCTAGAATTCCATTTATTGTGCAAAATATAAACCAAGTCTAGTGTTTCATCACACTGATGTTTTGTCATACTTGACTTCATCCTCAATCTCAGAGGATGGAATACTTTTCACTGTCTTAAACCTAACAACCAGTGAAATGAAAAAAGTCATTTACTGGTGGTGTTTCTCTATGTTCTCAACAGCAATTTTCATGTAATGAGAGAAGATTTTAATTGCAAGAATTAACAGCTTTATTTAGCATTAACTTGACATAAAATTAGCAGTTTCCATCTGAAAATAAAATTCTAAACAGTTATATTTTTCAATAGTTGATCAAAATAAATACAAAAATTAAGGAATACTCAGGATTTAATCATGTCTTCAGCACAGCTGACAGTAATTGTAACCATAACATAAATAATTTGTACACACAGGCATATAAAGAAAGCACTGATGAGATCAACTATAAAAGTATTTTGGTTGCACTTCATTAAAAGTCAAGTTCACACTGAAGCATGTTTCAGCCTAGTCAGGATCATTTTATATCTGGACATCAGAAGCATATTCTGTGGTCCACTGCTCTGCAATAAACATGTTTGAATACACCCTATGCTATGGATAACATTAAATTTGCCTTCTGGGATTTACAGGACATTGGTTCTTAATGAGCAAATTTAATACAGTGGCAAAACACAGAATATGTGAGATAATACACAGAAAATAATGCATAAGTCTATGATTATCCATGCATCTTTAACTATACTTAATATTTGCTATGGACTAAAACTATAATGAGAAGCAAGTATTACACTGTGTGTCTCACTGTTATGCATTGTAGACCACTAGCTATGTATAAAGGAAAAAAAATGTTGGTTATTCTAAAATTGTTATTTTCTTCAGAGAAAAAAAAAAAGTAAATTAAGCATGGAATTCACTTTATGGCTATAAAGTTACAATTAAATATAGGTAAGAGGATCATAAATGAGAAAATTAGGTCTTTCAGCAGGAATAAATGAGAACAAGGTCCTGCTAAGACTGTGTTTTGTAAGAAAATAAATGAATCTCTGCTCTTGGAGTAGTGCTCACAGCCCACCTGAGTCACTGAGACAGCAAAGTCTTGCCCTGCTCGAGGCAAGATAATTTCATTTAAACATGATGGACTGAAAGTTTCTAAAAACATTTAAAAATATATCAGCATGACTATAGCAAACAGATGAAGGATAACCCTTAATGGTTGAGGATGGAGAGAAACATTCTTTCTGTAGGCATACTAACTGAGTCTGTAGATAGCAAAACCTTTTGTTAGATAAAATGGCAGTTCTGAGAGGTGCACACCTGTTCCTTGTTTCTCCTCTTACCAATGTAGATGTCTTTCTGTATCCAAGCTATCTCCTGGCTCTCTCATAAGTATTCAGGACAAAATTGTTTTAAGTATTTCCATGGAACAAGGCAACCAAAAATCAGATATGGAACATTTCACTCACTCACCCCCTTTGTCACCTCATAGCTGCAGTGTCTGTATTTTAGAGCCACAAAGAATTTGCAGCTTGTTTACAGACTAAAGAACACACATTAAAATGTTGTTATCTGATTTTCTGACTAAGGGTAAACTACTGCTTTGAGCTGATGGCTGAATCTGCCCTCCTGAACTGCTCTCAGCTAACTCTCTAAGGCTTTTATGAGATTTTGGTTAAACCAGAACCAATTATCGTATCGAATGGGACCTTTAACATTCATCTGAGGAGAAATCCCAATCATGGGTAGTTTCTGACTTGTTAACAAATCTCCAGAGTATTAAAAAGCTGCTTCAAGACATTAAGCAGAACCACAGAAGAGAAAAATTTATATAAAAGAATTAATTGTACATACCAGAATGGAACATAACTTCTATGGAACTTCTACAATGGAATGATTTGCTCCAACACTCATCAGTCTTGTTTCTGTATTTTCAGGTCAGCATATCCCATATCACTTCTTAAAAAAAAAAAGTTACTTCCCTTAATTCTAATAACTTGCCCATACCCTTAATAAATACTCCTTTCCTCGAGCTCTCCCTCAGTCATGTGTCTAAACTAATCTCCCAAATTTGAAGCAGCTGATAATCGTAGGAGGGCCTCTTACTAAGGACTTTTTCCTTTCTCCTATTATCCTGAGGCAGAACATAATACGGTCTCTATGCACTCTGAGGTTCACCTAAGGCTCCTATTAGCTTTTTGCATTTGCTATTGATTTACTTTTCAAACACCTCATATAGCTTTTTGAAAAAGAAACAATGAACAACTCCACAGTAATAAGAAACAAAACAAAACAACCAACAAAAAACCACAAAAAAAACCCAACCAACAAACCCACAACAGAAAACTGTAACAACAGTAATGGTGACTACTGCAAAAAAAGTTTTGTTCTTAGCTACATTTAGAGAGTAATCCATAATTCTGTACATTCTGATGACTTCCTATAATTGAGCTATGACAAGTTTAAATGGAGAGGACTAGAAACATAATGTCTTCTGTAAAGTTCCCTTTTGAATTGCTACTGCAAACTCAGCTAATGTGTGTGGTCAAGCACACTAATGTGAAAATATGCTTTTTGTAGAAGAGGGCTAAATTAACTGAATCCTGCATAGAACCTAGAGATAATATGATATACATTTGAGAAACCTATTTGCAAATTTTCTGCATTAAAGAAAGCGATAAAAAAACAGACCTTAAAGGACAAGATGTCCACCCAGCAAATAACAGAAATTAAAAACATACAAAGTATAGCACATCATGCATTTATTTAAATAATGCAAAGAGAATTAGAAAATTAATACATTCTGAGACTTAGCATATATTACCTTGATATATCACTGAAAATTACTAGAAGTGTTTAAAATCTCTGAAAACCTGATTTTTGGCAAAACAGACTATTTTTTTAACTGTCTTGCACACAGACAGCTTGGGGAACTTCTTTGAAGAAGCTCTGCCATTTGTTTATAGTATTTTTAGTGAATTCTTCATTTATTTCACCAAAAACTGACATAGCATGAAGCATCATTTCCTAGCAAACAACAATACAGAACTATCTATCCATCACTGACAGTTAAATTCAGTCATCCATATTGAACTGTGATGACCATAAGTGCCATTAAAAACATGGTGTAGCTTCTAACCATGTTTAATTGAAACATTAGAACAGTAAAATGTATTCCATTTGGATTGACTAACACAAAAAACAACTTATCTGTTTAAGCTCATTTTCTCAAAACTTGTTTTTAAAATACATTTTATCTGTGAGAGAGTTAAACAGTTTGGTACCAGAGGCTCATTTGTACACTTGCACTTCAAAATTTAAATCAATTTGCATAATCAAGTCCTACCAAGTGTTTCCCACCAAGATGAATTATGTCTTCTCTTTTAGTTTACCCTTGAGCTATTGTGAGGAATAAAATAAACACAGTAGTGCAAGATTAAATTTAGAGTTCTGACTATTCTACTGAATTAGGAATGATCATAAATACAGCTTACAAAGTCACATTTCTGCACAGTAATGGTTTTGTTAAAATTTATTTACTATAAATATGAGTATATAAGTCTATCAACACTTGTATTTTTCATGTGAAGAGTGTCTTGTAGCCAGCATTTAAGTAGCTGTGCCATTCCTAGCCGAAATCCATTCTCACAGTGTGATTTGCACCAGGCAGTCCAGGAAAAAAGTGAGAAATCCCAGATGAATCCCATTTGATTATTACTGTAGATGCTTTCATCACTTTGTACTATTTTAAATCTCAATAAATTCTTAGTTTTATTTCAGTACTGTTTTTTCAGATGTTTTGAAATGTCTCCCAAGTATATGTATCCTGAAAGTTGCACAGTCTACCCTAAGTTTTTTGAAAGTTTAAATTACCATTGTAATGCTCATCATCAACAGTTTCATGCAGGTTACTCTTACTAAACATTTTTTGAGAGAGATGAAATGCATGAGATATTTGGCCGCTTCCTCCATACACAGATTATACAAATAACCTACCCTATCTCCTTTTTTTTTCACCTGATAACTTTATTTTTCAACTCCTATTTTTTCAGATATCTTTAAGCAAGATAATCACTTCACCTTTTACTTTCCTGTAATGTTGACACAGAGAGCAGAAATATTCCTAATGAAAATGAGTACTACCCACTTGAGTACACAAGAATGTAAAATGTCATCTCTCTCCCAAGGAACCATCACAGACACTAGGAAATTATGCTTGCTGTTACTGGCCATGAGACAGAGTGATTAGTCATGAACCAAGAGGATGGGAGCTAAGTGTACCAGATCTTCAGTTTATAAATGGAAAAAAAAAAAAAAATCTTCACAAAAGACAAAACAACAAGGCAAAAAAATTATTGCCAAAAAATATAAGGTTTTCTTACAAGGAAGTTTCAAAAACTGAATGCAACATGATACAAAAGTAGAAATCAAATTCAGTATGTCTAAAGTAAAAAGTACAGCGAGAGCAGAAACCTTGACATTACACTGCAAGAAATACATTTCAAAAGATCTACTTTTTCTTATACATTGATGATAAAACAGAAAAAAAAATATATCAGCTGGAAAAACTCCATAAGATATTATGGTTCAAAATATCAGAGTGTCCAACCTTCCTGAAATTAATACTTTACTGAAAACATTAACAATTCTGCATGCATTTTGTTAGTGCACTCTTCATTTCTCTATTAATGGTAGGTGAAAATAAATTTTTACAGCTTATCATTTGTTATTTAATACTCTGTGAATCACAAAAACTCAAAGAAGAAAGGGTTTCTAATTGGGAAATACAGTAAGATGATGTTTTTAAAGGAAAAAATTTTCAAAAACATAAATCAAAGAAGAAATTTTTAGCTGCTGAGTCACTTGAAGTATGTCTAAACTGCAGAATGTATTCTCTAGAAGAAAGATTAAATACTAATCCAAGTTAATCAAATAAAGAGAGTGAGCAATATTTTCTGGAAGATAATCCATTACATTTCTTGTAATTAATATCAAAAAATCTCAAGCAAGAAATTCAGTATCAACTATATCAAAACATTTTGTCAGTATTATAAGTACCAATGTTTAGCACAGCTATGGCTTAAAATTCAAACCTAAAAGAATATATCAAGCTGAAGATTTCACTGCAAAATTAAAATAATTTCCTACTCTGTTGAAAAAGCCAAAACAGAAATGTGTATGTGCAGGGAACTCCATATTCTCTGCAAGCACCAATCCTCCTTCAAACACACACAACTGCATACATGAATGGTAAGTGCCAAAATTAGTCCATTTGACTTGTACTGTGATTTCAAGAACATCACCCAGCACTGCATCAAATGAAGACAGTATTCTCCTCATCCTGCAACCCCTTGCCTTCACCTGTTTATCTCAAACATCCCATTCCAACTGTGACAGAGCATTTGTAGAGCTCCCCAAAACCTGAATTGCTGTGATTTACACTGTTCTCAAAAAGCAAACAAAACCAACAAGGAACACAAAATATACAGAACAAAACATTCCAAATGGCTGCCAGTTAACCAGTTCAGTATTATTTACTGGG